>OX375873.1:130435398-130707898 GCA_947359465.1 Metellina segmentata
ATTTTTGAGAAGCTCTTGATTTTCCAATGGCTGCTCTATGTCTTAGATTCATGTCAGCCAACTTTGAATATGTGCAATGCTCCATCGCGAAAGATATCCACGATGGGAATTATAAAGGGAAAAAAGTGGAGGATTTGCAGCAGCACTCTTTAAAACGTATTCGAACACACAATTTTTAAAAAAAATTGATTTTGAGGCACCCAAGTTTGGCAAGCGAATTTAAAATACTCTTAGGACATAATTCTTAAAAATACATGTAGACTAATATTTTGAATTTTCTTTAGCACTTTTATTTGAACACTTTCTGCAAATATGTAGCTGGAAGAGTAAGGGATTAGAAACCAGAGGGTTGCGAGTTCGTATCCAACCAAAGACCGTCATGCACAAATGGGGCTGGTGCGCGTTAGAACTGTCATGGCCTCAAATGTCTTCACTTTGGCGTGGTGTGGAAAGTTGAAGAGTGAGGAGCCAGCTCAGGTGTGATCTCGTGATATTACCGTGGTTCAAAATGACGTGGTGTGGTGTTTGGATCTTTCCTTTCAAATGTGATCCGTCGCCAATACCCCGTTGTGTTGCTCCAGTGTAATGTTAATAATAATACCTTCGCAACTCGACGCGATATCTTACCGTAAGTAAAACTGACAAATTCTTACTGTACGATCTATCTCGTTATTGGAATAATACTGAACAGATCTTGATCTTGTCGTCACTAAAATATCAGCTATATTATGATGACGAGATATCCCGTCGTTAGCAAAATTATTTAGGTCTTTATGGACTCGAGAGCTCGTCGATAGCAAAGTGATCAAATCGTTATGGACGAGATATTTGGAGAAACCATTTGGAGGGTTAATTAATATTGCTTATTTAAAATACAAACAAAATTAAATTGAATATAATATATTAAGACCATAATTATTTCAACATAGACGTTTTAAAATTAGCACGATTTTCTATTGAATTGATTCTACATTTCATTCTCTTTGCGTAAGGGGACAAATAACCAAGTAATCTGCTCAGGAAATTCGCTTTAAACATTAGACAAAAGAAAACACGTATTAAACCATTTAGATTCGGTCCGTCTAGAAGTCATTGTGGAAGGTACAGAAACGGAGAACTTGCCGAAACAAAGACACAAAATGCGTTTGTTATTCGCTCAGCCGCAATTGTAGCCTCGGGGTTAACAATTTTAAAAGAATAAAACATTTTCCAAAGCGCACATAACGGTATAAAACAGCCGCGTGTTCAAACAAACCCCATCCGCAGAATATAAAACATTTCCGTAAATGTCTCTTTCCACAAGCAGAAAATAAACACTCCGCCGATGTCCTTCGGATAACACAAATTGAATATTCACCAACGATCTCTATTTTGTGTGGAACTCATCGAAAGAGAGAAACAATGCTGATCTGCAAATCGGTGGCAATTGTTCTTCTCTTTTGAAAAAAAAAATGGCAAACATGTAAAGGACGCCATGCTTATTCCAGACAAAAATAAAACTATTTGGAAACAAATGACGCCAGATTTGCCAAATTCTTTTTTCTTACCCCTACTGATGTTCTTATTTTGTTCTAAAGAATAGATTTTTGTTCAAACGATTGCGTTTTTCCATGCCCACAATCTATTTTGTCAAGATTTTTCTCATAAAATATGTTTCGCTTTAACGGAGACTGTTTGCAAACTACTCCTTAGCTTTTATGATCTGTATGATTTTATTTTTAAATTTGATGCATGAATTTGAAATTTTTATAATATCGGATTTATCATTTTCAATGTTTATAGACTTTGAATTATTATATATTTAAAAAATATATTTAAGCAAATGTGAGTTCGAAACTTTAATAAAATATGTACTACTAAAATACGTATTGGAATTCTTAGTGAATACATATTTTATTTATTCCTTATTGTATCACTGCTTCAGTAAAGTTATATTAATTTAATGTAGTAACACGAGCTATCTTCTGCACCAATACTATGCTTTTTTTTACTTTATATTGTAACAGAAGTATGTAGGTATATTTAATTAACATCGCACTCAAGCAGTACAACTGGCTATTGGCAAAAGTCCCGTAATAAATCCCACAGGGATTTAGCTTGCACCCGGCCCCTTTGTACACCACTGTCTTTGGTCGGATTCGAACTTGTAACCCTCCGGTTACTCACTCATCCGTAACTCTTCGAACCGATTGAACGTGGCCTCATTACCATATGTACTACTAGAATACGTGTTGGAATATTAATTTGGTAATTTTTAGTTAACGTCGTACTAGAGCAACACAACGGGCTATTGACGACGGTCCGGAATCAGTCCCTTAAGGGAAAGATTCGAGGACAACACCTCGTAATTTTGAACCACGGTCAGATGACGAAGCAACACCTGAGCTGGCACCCCACTCTCCAAACTTCCACGCCAACCCAACGTGAGGACTTTCGGCCACGACAGATTTAAGGTGCACCAGCCGCCTCTACACCATACGTTTACAAACATCCATGCCAGCACCCGGATTCGAACCAGGAACCTTCCGATCTAGAGGCTAACACCTTAACCACTATACCGGTTGGTCGGCGTTGGAATATTAAATTAATATATATTTCATTTATCTCTTTGGTTATCACAAGGTCAGTAAAAGTACATTAATTTAAAAAAGCTACACAGGTTGACTTCTGAATCAGTACAATGCTTATATATTTTATACTGTCTCAGAATTCGAGCAAGTAAGTGTATTGCAACATTACTTATTCACAAACCCATTACAGTCATGCAATGTCACTATGTTTTTAGTTAAGAATTAACCTACTAACAAAGGGAATTTCTATTTATGAGTTGGGATATATGCTTCTCGAATTAAAATCTATATAGAGCTACAGAAAAGTCTTTATTCCATGTAAAATTCGTTGCATTTATATGTGTACACACATATGCGTTATATATATATGTGTGTGTAACCCACACGAAAATAAGAATACCAATTGTTAGTAGGTTAATTCTTAATTATAAACAGACTGACATTATACACTGTTGTAATCGGTATCGTAAAGTTGGACAGATAAATCCAGCAATCCCAATGGAATACCGTATTCATGTTTCATTAAACTACAGTTACATTAGATTACTATTACATTGAGATGCTTATGTGTAAAGACAATTTTTGAAGGCATAATTTTTTTGCCAGATAAGAAGGATCTTTTTGCAAAACCATAATTAAATTAAGCCTTTCTTAAGCTAAAATTGAAATGAAGCTACATTTAAATTATTTTTAATTTTAATACTCATATGTGATCCTTAAATATTAGTTGTATGCTTATAATGCCATGCCGGTATGATAGACCCGTGCAAAGTTTGATTAAAATAATCAAGCCTGGGTAAATTTCATTCTCTGAAGTAAAAACCCCCCAACCCTGATGCTCATAAGAAAATGGTAACTATTTTCTGTACAGTACACAAACCTGTAATGTAGCATATGTACCTGATGAATTTATTTTCCGTATCTTTAATTTTGCAAGGGCAAAAGTGTTGGCATTTCATATTAGTTGAAAATAATATCAAAAAACATTATTTTGAAACATTTTCATTACTAAGCTACGAACGTGTGATAATTTTTAAAGTAAATAAATGTGTTACAGCAGTAAGCAATAAGTAGTAGTAAATTTCGTGTGTAACTTTTAACCTATGTTAGAAAGCATGAGCAGAAAGTTAAGGTAAATATTTATATGGAAAATAATATCGTTAATGTAACCTACTTTAGTGTAAATTCAATCTCCATACCGAAATGACTTCTATACAGTACAACCTAAAAGGTTTTAAGATGTAAAAAGCATTTGAAGTTCATATAAACGAAGTAAAAATGTTATCCGGTCTTACCTTGTAATAGCAAATAATAACTGCAACACATTTATTGTAACAACCTCTAAATCCATAACGTAAACTCGTTCAGTACATTAAAAATTATTATTTTTTCCAAACAGAGTCGCAAAAAGTTATGCTCGACGTTTCAATTTACTGTACCTAAATATTATTCATTTATGCAAAATAATTCATTGCAGCAAATAGAAAATATATTTATCCTTAATTAAAAGGGAAACATTTAAGAAACACTTTTTCCCATTAATTTATTTTTTCTAAAGCCCAACACAAGTATTTAGTGATGTTTATACTTATTTGTTTTCTGATGGTAATATTTCTCATTAATCCCCTTATTCTAACCAATTTTGCATGATAGACTGAATAGAGGGATTCTTCTAAATATTTGACTTTTAAGGTTATAGATAATGACATATATATCTATATATATATATATATATATATAATTAAAAATTATCATTGTTCTTGGAATAGTTACTTTTATATATAATTTTGAAATGACTACTAACTAATTTAATTTGATATCCTGGTTTCACTGCCTACGCTATGTAAAGAATATCATCGAATAAAAATTAATTAAGAGATATGATTAATTTTGGATATTAAAAGTAACAAATAATTTTAAGGAACGAAAAGTTTATATTAAACTATCGGTTTGATGCAAAAAATCGCCCCGCTTTTTGCACTAGATTTCAGTGTATCAATTTTTCAGCGGGTAATTACAGAGAAATTTAATTATTAGTTTTTTTTTTTAATTGCTAAGCACTAGCAATAGCAGAAAATAAAAAGCATTGTCTACATTTTTTTATTTGCGTTAAGGCAAAAATGCGTGGTACAGTTGCATTCTACGTTTATAGCGCTGGAAAAGGCATTGGGGCTTTTTTGGCGCACTTCTGGTAGCAAATTATGGCAAGTTAGGGCAACCCATCTGTCTGTATTATGGTTATTGCGGTTTTTATGGTAACCTCAACAAGCGGAAAGTTTGAATTTTTTTCATTACTAGGGGGCTCCGCCCCCAGCTCGCTTACGCTCGCCAACCCCCGGGGATTGCTACGCAATCCCATTGGTTTGTGAAGCAAACCAACACCCCTTTTACATATGGCATTTGGTTTGCTTCGCGAACCAACATTCCTTTCGCAGAGTGAAACTATTTGAATAATTTGTATTATCCTGATTTCACTTTACGGTCCATCACGTCACAGCGAGGGTTTTGCCCCCTGCTCGCTTACGTTTGCCGATCCCCGGGGATCGCTACGCAATCCCGTTTGGTTTGCTTTGCAAACCTTTATTTCTTACGCAAGTAATTTCACTCTTTTTTGCTTTAACACTTAATGCACCCTAAACTAATAGCCGCATGAGTAAAAAATCTTCTGCATCTTGTTCCCTGTACAATTTTAAGTAAACCCTGTTAATCTCCAAACTTTACGATGTGTACTTTGTACTTTCTCGGTAAACCGTCTGAGAACAGAGCGAAAAAAGCGAGCCTTTTTCCTCGCCAAATAAAAAGAAATCGTTTTTATGGAAATTGTTGCTACGATAAATTTGATATCTGTCAAACCCGATAGTCAAAAATACAACCCTCCGCGAATACAATGCTCCGCGAATTTGCTCCACGAAATAAAAAATACGAAATTTGTGCCACCAAGTTTTGATTGCATCGAATTTATTTATGAACCAATTTTAAAAATAATGGTACCGTAAGAAAGAGTACAGTCTGACGTATACTGCGCTATTTCAAAATAAAAAACTAATAGTAATGCGATATAGATATGACAGTTTTAGTTAACGGTTGTAGCAAAAAGTAGCGAAAATATCCAAAGATTCCGAATTTTGTATGACCAACTTTTGATCGCATCCAATTTAATTAATAACCGATTTCAAAAATAATAGTACCGTAAGAAAAAGTACATTCTGAGGTATACTGCGATATTTTAAAAATTAAAAAATAATAGTAATAATATATTGATACGGCAGTTTTAAAAAAAAGTAACAAAAATGTCCCGATTTTTCCCGAATTTCAAAAAAATATTATCAAGAACCAAATTGAAATTTCAAAAAAAAAACTCGACGAGCTGCAAAAATTTACGTTGAGAGGTACTCTTTAAAAAAAACTCACGGCTGAAGACTGAATATTTGTATGTGTTTTGCTCACTCGGGGAAGAAATTTCGCTTCTTCAATTTTGACACTTAATAAACCCTAAACTAATAGCCGCATCGGAAAAAAATCTTAATAATTGTGCAGGGAATACGATGAAGAACAAATCATGTTAATTTTGTTTTTTTCCGATCAGTACTTTCTCGGGAAATCGTTTAAGAATCGAGCTAAACAGCACAGTTTCAATCCTGCGGCGGCGTTAACTTTTTTTTAATATAGAGATTCTAGAAAGTTCTTTCAAAATCCGTTTAATTGTAGTTTGAATAATATATTTTTGAAAACGTTCACAAATGAGTTTCTGAAGCTTATTATTTTCCGTTTTAAAAGAAAAAACTTTGAAAGAAAAATATTTTTGAAATAATTCTTTTTTTGGATCTTAAGAAGTGTGCCAAAAAAAAAGCGCTCAGGCTATTGCCACCGCTATAAACATAGACTGCAGCTGTACCAAATGCTTTGCAGTTGAAAAATATACGTATTATTTAGGGTTAAGGTGCCGTTGACGATTCTACGTGCCATAAAGGGTTCATAACGTTTTGTCACCTCGATCAGTTCTTTCGCCAGAAACCTCAGAACTTCTATGATCACGGAATTATGAAGCTATTGGAGAGACGTAAAACGGTTATAGAACAGAACGGCACATATTATATAAATTAAATATAATTTTATGTAACTAAAATAATTTTTGTTCAATTTTCGTCAAAAAACAGAGGACGAATTTTGTATCAACCATCTTTGCTACCATCTGTTTAGAAGGTTAAAAGAATAATCTCATGATTAGTAATTGGAACACACAACGGGCTATTGTCAACACTTCGGTTTGAGTCATTTTGAAATAAATGCTAAAGTAAATTAGAACGAATACTTGATAACATTCAAGCCCTGTTCAAGATGGCCCCACAGATATACTCAATTTAATTTAACAGATGTATAATCGTATACAGAAGTTATAGGAAGAACTTATTTCAATATAGAAAGGTAATTTGTGGTACATATGACTTTTTAAAATACGTTTATATCGCAAAGGAACAGCACAATGGACGATTGGCGACCGTCCGAAATCAATTCCGAAGAGATTCTCTATCTTTTAACTTAGACAGTAGATAAGCCTTCTGGTACGTATATCATATGATTAAGTAAAAGGAAATATAATATTAGATTTATAAATACTGAAGGTTTCATTACCACAGACCTCAACATTTCTAGAAGCTGTCCCTTCTTCCCTATTTAAATTACACAGTTGAATCCTCACATAAAATCAGGACCATAAATAGTTATGTTTTTAAATATAACTAGTTTTGATACTTAAAAGTACAAATAATGATGTCACCTACCAAAGCATTTAATAATTTTATTATGAATTCGTAATGTACTCATATTCATTCCTGAAATGACACAGCCACATTTCACCCAAAGTAAAAATGTTTCTATTCAATGAAGATCCTTATACCTAATGGACTTTAACATGTTTCCATTTGCGATCAAATTGAATTTACTATAAAGACACACAGAAAAAATTCCTAGTCCAAACCTTGTATTTACTTTCATTTTATACAAATATATGAGTACGCGGTAGGTTTTCTGTGACTAAATACAGAGAATTCTTGTGTTTTGGAAGCTTATTTCGGAACTTGGAATGCTATTCAAACCCAATTTCCGCAGCTTATTCTAAAGATTAACAGGAAATATAATAAGCGAAACATAATAATTAGCTCTACAGTAAAGTTATTCTTCATGTAGTTCGATGTTTTCACCCAAAAACCTCCCATTTGTTTAACTTTTGTGTATTATGAAGACATGATGGATTCACGTTTAAATGCTTCTTAGGGAGAGTGTTTTCGAAAGTAATTATCAATTTAAGTGAAAATGTCTAATGCTCATTTTATTTTATGTTTAAAGAATTAGGCTAAGCAATGGAAAAAATACTAAACTTGTTGAGGTTTTTAACTTAAGAAGTGAGACGACTTTACTAAAAAATTCTAAAAATCTCCTCCAAAGGTGACCTGACTTCACGCCTCTATAATTTTTTTTGTGAGGATTAGTTAAAGCAAAGGTATATAACAATTAAGATTAACAGCATTAATCAACTTAAGGAGCGGATTACATCTTCAGTGGCAAATACTAATCCTGATATCTTGAAAGGATTTAAAAGATTTTTAAAAATATACTATTGTTAATAAAGGTTAAGTGAAAAATATTTACCACGCTACCATTGAACATTGGGATTTGTGTGGTGGAAAACAAGCGGTCATATCAAATTGCATTATAATTGTTGTGTTTTCATATTTTTCATTTTTACTACAAAATATGATAATAGAACGTTCCTGTATATAAATGAATATAAGCTTTAGAAACATCCATAATGCATGTTATAAACCCTAAAAATATAAGGCAAAAAAAACGTCCATCCCGATTTGGCGAATAATGACAATGAAATGAAGAGAAAAGTTGTCATCAAAATATTGCCGACTTTTTTACAAGATGACATCTGGTCAGTTTCTTTCCAATGACGAGAAATCTTGTACATACCGCTCTATTCAGTTTTCTCTTAATGACGACGAGGTACCTCGTCCATCAAGATCTGGATCCTTTTTGACTAAGGAATGAAGAGATAAGTTGTCATCGAAATAATGCCGATTTTTTTAAAGACAAATTGACATCTGGTCAGTTTTCTTTCGATGACGAAATATCTTGTACATCAAGATCTACTCCGTTTTTGTTTAATGACGACGATATACATCTTCCATCATGATGTGGTCAATTTGACAATGAAATGAAGATATATGTTGTAATCGCAATATTGCCGACTTTTTTTTTTTTGACAAGCTGACATCTGGTCAGTTTCCTTCCGATAACGAGGTATCTCTTAAATCAGGATCTACTCAGTTTTCTTTTAATGACGATGAGATACCTCGTCCCTCATGATCTGGTCAATTTTGACAGTGAAATAAAGAGATATGTTGTCATCCATATAATGCCGATTTTTTATGACAAGATGACGTTTGGTCAGTCTTCTTCCGATGACAAGATATCTCGTAAATCAGGATCTCTCAGTTTTCTTTTAATAGCGGCAAGATTCCTTGTCCAGACTATCACTAGGAGGGTTAATTTCGGTACAAACTCTTTTTGCTTGAATACTTTGTTCTGTCCCGTTTTTCTTCTTTCCCCACCCGTCTTTCCATTTGCAGGGGACATTCATAAATAAAAGCGCTGCCGCATGGACCAGACTGATGCTATTCAAGGCATTACGTATCACCTTTCTTCTACTGTTGCACAATTAGAAAGATGTAGTGAAAGCATAAGCAATCCCTCACGACTCGCTTTATCTGGCGTCAGCGCGCAAAGGAACCTTGTTATATCGCCTTATCGGGAAAATACAACCCATTCGGTGACAGGCCGAGACAAACCAGTCCCCGCACAGTGATGAATAGCCACTGCCCACTGGCTCCGATGATAAGGCCGCGCCAAATAATGGCACCCGATATTAGCCTGACTTTTCGTGGACAAGATTTGGCATGGCCCCTTCGCCCATTTATCGTTTGCCAGATAAAGGATGAAGGGGTGGTGTTGACGCACTGTCGGGGATGCTGGCAACGTTCGGATTTCGGCTTCCCAGTTGTTTGCTTAATTCGGCTTTTATTGTAACGGAATGAAATGATTTCTGGATGTGCGTTACTGGAAGGACGGACGGTTTCCTTCTTTCAGTCGCGGATTTCTCATTTCGGTGAAATTCGGTGGATGCTTTGTGGAATGAGATTCCGAAGATTGTCAGCAGTCGATTTTAGTACGTAATCCATTGGGCATGACGAACTCAACAAGGAACTGGTAACTAGTTGCTTAGCTTCTTTACGATTCTCTAATTTCGTGGGTAGTTTTGTCTCTCTGAACATGACAAGATTTCCATATAGGGTGTTTCCAGAAGTGCGCTTTCACCCCCTCAATACACATGGTTTATTAACCACATATCGCACCCCGGCAAGAAAAGTTACACAACTCAAAATTGCAGAATTTGAGAACTATCAACTTAAAGGATACTATAAAACTTATATTGAAATAGTATAAGCTTCCTTAAAACTTAAGATAAGTATTTATGGTGGTAACTTCTGTTATATTCTATAGCAGTGGTCCCCAACCCCCGGGCCGCGGACCGGTACCGGCCTCTGATCAAATGGTACCGGGTCGTCCAAGAAATATTAAATTATTTCTATTTTATTTACTTTGGTGTATTTATCTCGGGTTTGTGAGGTTCTTATCTATGAAATGTCCACTCAAATTTGGAGGCGGTAAATCATAACTTGAAATTTGTTCTGTTACTAGAGCTTCAATTATGATTTCTGAATTCTGTATGTCTCTATTTTCTAATTTTGAGAAATGTGACAACTATTTTCAAGTTGGCAGACAAAGTAGCTGCATTTAAATCCAAACTGAAGTCGTGGGGACGGCGCGTGAACAGAGGCATTTTGGACATGTTTCAAACATTAGCGGGAATTTTAAGCGAGACTGAGCCTAAACAATCATTCTCCTAGTTGGTGCACGATCACCTATCTTTGCTTTCAAAAGAGTTCGAGCGCTTCGAGGGTTTTTGTGGTTGGGAAACTATTTTATTGATTTAGCGTTCTAGTGAGTTATAAAATGTTAAATCACTTTATATTCATTTTTTGGTGTTACTGTATTTTATTTTGAAGGCATGTTTAAATCCAATTAAATTAAAATTATTAAATCAAAACACTCTAAAATATAAACAATCAACGTATCTCCCCCCCCCAGCGGGCCGCGTTAAAATTATCAAACGTTGATCCGGTCCGCGGCGATAAAAGGTTGGGGAGCACTGTTCTATAGAATAGTAATATAACACGCTGGGGCACCTCATATATATTTTTTCAATGGCCTAACATCAAAATTTTTATTTTTTGACTTGTGTCACTTTTATTGCCGAGGTGTGATATGTAGGTTGAAAGAATCATATGAAAGATCAAAACGGCTTAGATGCCATGCAGAGAATACAGGTTTCAGATTGAATGTGTTTGAGTTTGAACTCCTCTTAAGATTAAATATATTAACCGTCATACCTCATTGTGATGTATCAATTCAGCAAACAATTATAAACATTATAAGTTAATCTTCTCAGAGAGTACACGCTTACATCACTCTGGGCACTCTTCAGCATGAGTATACGAGCCTTTGACCTTTTTAACCAATAAAATTTTTGCTACAATTCTTTCAGCCAATAGATTTGAATTATTAAATGTGACATAAGTAAATAGTGACACAATACTATTCGGAAATACCGTAACGGTCAGAGGGTTAAAATATTCAATCCTTCATTCATATTGAAATTAGAATACACTTAGAGTTTTGTATCAATAAAATGAAACGATTTACTTACTCTGACCAGGTTAATTCTATCTTATGTTAACACTCCGAGAAGTTTTGACAAGATACCTCGTCCATCAAGATCTGATAAATGACGAGATATCTAGTCCTGTCAAGATATTATAAAGTTTATCAATGACAAGATACCTCGTTCATCAAAATTTGATTAGTTTTTTCAATTACAAGAACCATCGTCAAGACAAAATTGACCTGATTACAAAGTGGTAATGAAGATCCAAATACGAAAAGGTTTTGTATCAATATATATCTACAGTACAAGGCAGTTTTCCAGGATAAACTTACAGGAGTGTTAAGGTAGAGGATCATAATACTTTCATGTATACATATGGATCAAAAAATAAGAATCTATAAAATACTTTCGATAAGATGTGTTTGTTTCTTACATTTTAGTGAGTGTAAATTGTTTAAGTCCAAACTATAACACATGTGTACCATTAGGATATCTACTAGCAAAACCTGGCAAGAGTTTCCAGCTACATAATTCAGTTGAAAGATGGATAAGGCCCGAAACTCAGAATAAACTTAAAAAAATGGTGTGAAGAACTGGTTGAAATGGGAAGCATGCTCCTATGTACAATGGTAATTAAAGTATTCACAACAACTCTAATTTTGGAAACTAAAATAAAAATTATTTAGGTTTACCTAACATGAGGGATTATTCATTTAAAACAATAAGTAAAACACCTAGGTAGGTTTCTGGCTAAAAAATCCTTTCAATTTGCAGCCCATTAAAATAGAACATCCCTCCATTCAATGAAAAATTAAAATTTTAAATCAATCAATACTATTTTTATAGTTAAATTAATTTTCTTAAATTTTGTTCTTTACTTGTCAGTCTGTAATGTATTAGTGTTCATCACAGATCATTTTGAAATATCAACAAATATACTGTAGGGGTATAATTAATGTTTTATATCAAATATATGGTTAACTCTCAAAGTATTTTTAATGAGATTACTCGTCAATCACGATCTGACGAATTTTGATAATGACGAGATATCTCATGGTCAAGATATTTCCGAGTTTCTGTATGATAACGAGATCAAGATTTTCTACAAATGACAATGTGTATTGGCCATCAAGACATGATCAGGTTTCTTAACTTTCGATATAACCACCAGGTGGGTTAAGGAAATTAAATTTATAAATTCCGTTCCAAAATGAGTAGGTGTTCCACATTGCACAAATCGCAAATATTATATACTATAGCTCATATTATAGAAACACTGCATAACTTATCTTGAGGAATGAATCCATACATATCAACAAGAAGAACATCCATAACAATTTGATAGTTTTCTATCTAGACGAAAAGTTATGCACATGACCTTAAGTATATTTTGTGATCATATTTTTTTATTTAACCTTCCAGCGGTCGAGCATATGTGGGAGATACACTCGAGTTGATTTTAGTTATATATTTTTAGACCAAATAGCACTACGAATATTAGGTTTTGGCTATTCCCTCCCGCTCACTTGGAATTAATTTGAGTCATAATTTGAATTTTGAGGCGTTAATAGTTCTCCTGCAGATCCGTCATTTGTATTTTACATATACGCGCTACCGTTAAGACAAGTTTTTATTATATCTGTTTGTTTTTTTAGTTACAAGAAATCTTTATTCTGTTATTTATTAATTTATTATGTTATTTAAATGTAAATAATTTATTAACTATATAGACAGTTTCATTTCTTTAATTTTCACCTCATTTATACAATTCTTTAGGCTTTTTAAATTGTTTTAAAGCCTTATATTTACATTATTTCTATTATACATTAAATAAAGAAATAATATAGAAATTTGAATGGCATTTCTTTGAATACATTGCATTGATATTATGTAAAGCATAATTTAAATAAATGCACCCTTTACTTTTTAAATTTTAACATCCTTTGCATTTAATTTTACATTTTAAAATAATATAAGAAATAATGTATATAAGAAATATCAGTAACCTTTCACGTTGGTGTGGAGGACGTGACTGTTGGAAGGTTAATTAGATCCATCAGTTCTATTATTTCTTTGCCAAGCTTGATCATGTTGTGAACCTTCACCAAAAGAAAGTCTTACAAAGTGCTTCGAAAAACGGAAAACGTTTACACTGAATCCAAATACACTAATAAGAGCTTACGCGATTCATAAATTAAACTATTCCATAACTCAAATTTGTATCTCAAAACATCATAATACATATTTCTTGAAATATGCCCAAATCAAGTTATACTTAAGATTCTAGTATCATCACATTCATAGCAACTCATTTATTGAACTTGTTAAAATCCTTTTAAACTAAATTACTTCAAAGTAGTTGAAAATAACAAAGTATAATTTTACCGAGAACCTTCTAATAATTTAATATGGGTCATTTTTCGAATTTAATAAACTTTTGATATAAATACTAATGGAATGATTAATTCAGTACTTAATTAAATTCAAAAAGCTGATAAAGTTAACTCAATTTTTCAAACAAAGATATTCGAAAAGGTAATGTGATACAAAAAAAAAACATAAATTAAGGATTTGAAATGATTCGAATTGAATTAGTATACTTTACTTATACACTTAAATTGTTCATTATTTGTATTTTTGTTTAAAAAATTGGAAGTTCTATTTCATAAAAAAATATATTCCAAAATATTTCAACATCAGGAAGTTTTTTTTTCACTTTTTTATACATACCGTGCTTTCTCTAAAAATTAATTAATGCAGGCCCCGAACGAGTTAAATTAATTACTGGGATTCCAATGTTTGATTTTAATTATTTTGATTAATAAGAGGGTCTTGCGAATAACTTAATATGCTTACAAGTTCGGGAATTTATGAATGTTTAAGCATTTCAAGTTAAAGTTTACTGAAAGTGTGCATATATTTTACAGAATTGTATCTTAATTTTATTAAACAGCTTTTGCTCAAATTTTTCGCGGAACATTAAAAAAGTGTAACTGGTCTCGAAACTTTTTGTACCCATGCTTTAAGTATTCACTAAAAATTAAACATGCTATATTTTTCATTATTCTAATACCCTTTTATCAAGAATGTGTGTGTGTTTAAAGCTATTTCATTTATGTTTCATTTGCATATGGATGTCACAGAAATGTAGTTGTATTCTTATGTTTATTTAAATTTTTATCTTGTGTTATTTTATGTTTTGATGTTTACTCTTGCCTTTTTAGTAAATGTTTCGTGTTATTAACTAATGTGGGCGTGGTTGTAATCTTGATACTGTGTTTCTTCTTTATGGTTACGTTATCTAAATAACATTAATTAAATACGTGAAACATTTTTAGTAAATGTTTAAAAATTGCAAACGTGCACCAAAACTATTTTTGCGGAATTAAGTAGCTGAAATACATGAAATACATAGAAAAAGATTAAAAATCAAATTGTTTTACAGTTCCGTTAGAGTTCAGCAAAAAATATTGAAATTGTATAACATAGTTATAAAACAATTTAGGGTAAGGCGGGGTAATTGTAAGCAGAATTTGTATGTTCACTTTTAGTCCCTGTTTTCAAACTTTTGATAAAGTAATTAAACATTGTTCACCCTACTAAACTAACTTGTCACTATTAAACTTTGATATTGAATTACCCCATGTGTTTACAATTATTCCTGAAAGTAGGGGTAATTGTAAACAACGATTTTCCTCGTGATATTGAATATTGAACAAGTGACAGCATGAGTAGTAGTCATGGAAGTAGAAGGAACTCCAATGGTATTTTTACCCGTCTAATACCGTGCTTACAACAACCAAGTTTTTATCTTTGCATTCACCAAATACTCCCATTTCTTACCCCCAGCAAAATATAGAGAAACTTGAAAGTTGCATTGATCATGAGGTGAACTTTCAGGAATACATAAAAATAAATAATTCAAACGTTTACTGAAAAAAGAATGTACTTAGAGTAAAAACAAAATATTAAGAAATAAAAAAAAAAAAATTGAAAAATACAAACTTAGGTACAAAAAACAAACAAACATTACATCTCTTACACATTAACAGTGCCCTCAAATTGGAAAATTATTTTACGGCCATCTTTGCTACAAGTTGGAGTAGGTAAAATTGCTTTGACATGGTCTTTGGTAACACAGAATAAATCTTTTTCAACCACAGCGAATTTAGTCGATGCATTTGAGTCCGGTGATGTCAAACTCCTCTTCAGAAATAACACCCACCCTTCATACATACGAAAAATGAGGTTTCTTTCTCTTTCCCCCCTTAACACCTACAAGCAGAAACGTATTCGTTTCAATGTCTGCCATGAATGGCTCCAAAATATTAAACTTCCCCTACAAACTAGTCTTTTATATTTTGCTTGAATGTTTGGCAACTTCAAACTCTTCACCGTCAATGTTAGTCAATTCTTTCAATAGTTCCTCATACTCGCTGTCCTCGAGTTCTGCTTTCCTTTCCATTTGCTTCTTTCTTGGTTTCTTGCTTGCCCCTGGCTCTTTCACTTTCTTCTCACTCGACTTCCTTTTGTTATTTTTCTCTTATGCCTCATTCAAGTGTGACAGTACTTGGTCAGTTGTAAGAACTTAACCATATATGTGACGTTTTAGTAGATCAGTTTTCCTGCTCCCCAAGAACACGAAAAATCAAATTAAATGCAATTCAAACGCACTAAATACGATTAAATACAAAATTACTCGGAAAAAAAGATTGGTTTTCCATCCAAATTGAACGAAACTATTGGTATAGTTATGTTTACAATTACTCAGTCCATTGAAAAATATGGGGTAATTGTAAACATTCAACTGTAGATGCATTAAAGTTCTCAGAAGGAAAAGTTAATGATTTTCTGTTCGATAGAAGCGTAACTGACCGTAGAAAAGAATTGGAACAACATGTTTTTCAATCTATTACGGAGGGCAGCAGAAAATGTAAAACACAACAACTTTAAAACACAGACTTTTCAACTAAACAGATTGGTATCATCTGTGGTTCAAAGATTTACGGGATCACCAAATTACATCCTCAGGGTTCCCAACTTTCATAAATTACAATTTTATAGTTTCTCGGAATTTCACGTAGGCGCTTATATAGCTTGGTTACAATTACCCCTTGTTAACAATTACCGCACCTGACCCTATACATTGGAACTGTCATTTTGTAAATCTGCTTGCTGTTCCTTGTCCTTAAATATAGCTAACCTGGCACTTTATGTCGGATATATACCGGATAATTTAATGTCGTTGTCACATATTCGTTTGATTGGCTTAAAAATGTCCGTAATCCTACCTTACAATCAAACGTTGTTAACGTTTATAAATTCGTTTTACTAAAGGCTATTTCTCAATTCGTTCGAAGAACGTAGTTTCATCTTATGACGGTTATCAATTTTTACAGATTTACAAATTATGTGCGTGTGTTCTTTATTGCAATAAAACTTTTCAACATTTAACTTTTATTAAAAAATTCTTCATTAAATCTTTATAAAGTCTCATTTCAATACTTAACAATTTAAATCATAGCTTTTTATAATGGATTTACGTTCTGTGAATGTCTCACAATTTTACTTTCCTAAACAAATCAAAACCAATAAATGTCACCTTGTAGACCATTTGCATAAATAGATTCAATATAGCCACGTTTAGTGAAGATTTGTTAAATGACTGTCAAAGTACGTATTTTACTTGACTGAATATTATGAGTTGAAAGAATAAATAATCACTTTTCGAAATAGTTTCAAACATTCTAAGAGATATAAATTTGTTGTTTATTTTAATCCAGCAACCAACCAGTATGGTTTATTTATTGATATTTTCAGTCGTTGGGTTGTTATATTCTGTGGAATATACATGAATAGATTAGTCGCCCTGGTGGTTGTCTCGAAAATGTTCCTCGTCATTAGAAAATCTGATCAGAACTTGGTGGACAATACATCTCGTCATTGGAAAAAGACTGATCAGATTTTGATCTCGTCATCATAAAACATTGGAAATAGCATGATGACGAGATATCGTATAAGCAAATGTTGTTGCCAACTTGATGGACGGGATATATCTCAAGGTCAGCTTATAATTTTACGCCATGCTTTTACTGTTCGCCATGAATATCCTGAATTTCTTAATGTGACACGCGTTTACTTGCGTGCATCGTACTGGAAATTATATCAGTAGAACTGCATTTGTGTAACGTGCATTTCTTGTCTTTTCCCAACTAAAATAATGCAGGCCCAATCGACAACCAACCTTGAACTATACTTTGCTACCCTCAGCTGAGTGAGCATTGCTTTACTCAAACTGAGCGGGATCAATACGAGTTCGGAGTTGATCCAACACAAAATGTTGACCAAGAAATTAAATTGTTTGCATTCAATCCACTATTTCGGAATAAACTATCTGGTGAACAAATAAAACAACGGTTGCTTGTTATTAAGATTATTGAATAATATGTCAACACAATATAAGTATTAAATAATCGCAAGTGGAAATGCTATTGACTTTATCTTTTGTCAATACGCTTTGAAATGTCCTTTGGAAGGTTAGGAGAAGGCTGCTTTACAAACATTGTTGCAGGAAGCATGCAATTTTCTTATGCTGTTTATTCAAACATTCTCTGTTTGAGTTACTTTCTAAATTGAGTATGTAGGTATTGAGGACACAATTGTGTAGAATTCTTCAGAGAGAAAATTAGGTAATCAGTTTGCAAGCTTTAACCCTCAAAGTTGTTCCGACGAGATATCTCGTCTATCAAGTTTTTATCAATTTTGTTAATAACGAGATATCACTTCATCAATATGCTGCTGATTTTTTGACGACTAAAGATCAAGAACTGGTCAATGGTTTTATAATATTCTTCTAATGTTCTTGTTTTCTAGTGACGAAATATCTCGTCACAAGTAAAGTTTAGCGCAAGGCGAGATACCTCTAAAAAACAACCACCAACATTATTCAAGCATTCTGTGTATGTGTTACTTTCAAGATTGGGTTTGCAAGTATCGAGGTGTAGATTTGTGTAGATTTCTTCCGAAGAGAAAAAAAATCGATTTACAAGCGAAATAGTTTCCACGAGATATCTCGTCTAACAAGGTTTGAATAGTTTTGTGAGTGACGAGATATCCTTTTATCAAAATGTTGCCTTCTTTATGATAAAGAGATCAAGATATGTGGTGAAAGTTATTCGAATGATTGTGATCGTGTTTTCGTCTAGTGACAAAATATCTCATCCAACAAGATCTGTTAATTTAGGTAATGGCGAGATATCTCGGCAAAACTATCACCAGAGAGGTTCATATCAAGGTGGGAAAGTAACAAATATTGTCAAAAGCTAGGGTAACTATGAATTGGGAAAATTAAATGCATTATATTTTCGTTCCTCAATTTTGTGGAATAGAACAAACTTCGGAATTCAGAATCGGTTCTTACCGTAGATCTTATTTCGGTTGGATATAATATATCTGGCGCTATCTTTTTTGTTTTAATTACTTTAAACTGATTTTTAAAATTACAGTGATAACTAAGTAAACTTGATGTTCACATTTTTATCTTTTGTATATAATTATTATTCAATAAGTACATTTTAACCTCAAATTTAAAACTTACAAATGTAATAAAGATTTATAAATTAACTAATGTCCATTTAAAACTATTTTTCTTTTTTTTACTAATTTAATACCATTTTATTCGGTGTAAAACAAATTAACAAGCTGATGTGATATTTTAGAAGGAATCAACCAAATTGTCCATGCTTCAAGCGGTAGAACTATTAGCAACATGAAAATACTTGAGTTCAATTCGAAAGATTTTCAACAATTTTGAATGTCAGTCATAGTTTGTTAAAAAACAGAAATTTAATACAAATGCAACGTTACTTCCAAAGGAATTTCTTAAAATTACATACTGTCAAATAAGTTTAACCTTTTAAATATCATTATTCCTAGAAAAATTAGATGTTACGGCCGATGTTTCTTGCATTGTGGCACATACCTTGCTTAATTAAATTTACTGGTGCAGTTTGTCTGCTATGGAAACTTGCGCCATAAAATTCCAAAACTCAATCCTAACCAAAAATACAGATTATCTATAGTGAAAATGTGCTTAATACTTGTAGTTCTCTGATAGTTCACAATAATGCTTAGTTTTTTATAGACTATGGATTGAAATACTTCACACAATGGTAAGATACAATGTTGAGGATATTTAAATTTCGTAAACAATTTGTTTGAAATATACTCTGTATTGAAATCCCAAAGCGAATTTAGCGTCTATTGGTGATGTGAATTCGATTTCTTCTCTAGCTTGGTTTGACACCCTACTGACGTTTTATACTTCGTGGGGCTGATTAGACCAACAACATGGTAGGTACGTATTTTAATTACGTCACGATGGAGCAACACAACGGGTTATTGGTGAACGCTGGGGATCTAATTTCCAAGGACACCACGTAAATTTTAACCATATTCAGATAACGAGGTCACACCTGAGCCGACATCCCACTCTCCAAACTTCCACACCACACCAACATGAGGACATTCGATTCGTACTCGAAACCTTCTGGTTGCTAATCTCTCATTCTTCCAGCTGCCTGATGCGGCGCAGACCTACAACATGAAGTGGATTCCGAAACATTATAAACATTCATGCCTTGTCTCTTTCCTCTAATTCATTATTTCCAAATTTTGGCTACGCCCCTTTGGTCTCATATAGGAATCGTGGCCATAGGAAGCGTAGAAGGAGCCAGAGTGGGCAATAGCCCGCCAATAGATGAAGACTGATCACTTTTTGATCTAGGCATTATAGAAAATGTTACAAAATTTTGAAATAACTCATCATTATCAAAATTGGAGATCTTGATTAGCGAGGTTTGTCTTCACAGCCACTTGGAGGATTAAATTGTATTACCCGGTTACCATACCCTATTCCTAACCGGCATTCCTATATGGTTGATATTCAGTGATAACAGTCCAATTCAAACAATTTGCGATGGGCCTCGCTGAAGTAAGAAGCCCTCATACGTATTCCAAGATGTTGATCATTACTTATTCATTAGAATCAGTTCTTGAGAAAGTAATACATATCTGAAGTCTGCGTGTTGATTAATAGGAATTGTTTCACTAAAGACGAGGGAACCAATAGAGCACGCCAGACCAATATCAAGTAACTTCACTTAGAGCAATTGCAGCTGTGGGTCCATCAGCTAATTGTGCAGTTTATACAAGCATCACATTCCCTGCACGTCGGGGAATATGCTGGAACGCAATTTTTCCTTGGCGATATCTTTTTCGTTTCGTTTTACGGAAGCAAAATAGCAATAAAAGTCAAACCATATGTTCCTTGAGGAATTAATATTTAATACTTTCATACGTGAAACAAATTAATTAGTGTCAGGGAGAATTAAATTAGGATTTTATCCCGGCTGCTTTTTTCACGGCTTTTGATCGCGCTCTGCCAAATGGGACCACGGATCAGCACTTTTCATCGCGCTTTCGAAAATGTTTAAAAAAACATTAAAAGTAATAATGAAAAAATCTCCAGCATTATGTCAAAGTGATTGGTTCTTTTATCACGCGGAATGGGAGAAAATTCTCCATCACTCTCTACCGTTTTTTTCATCGTCGATCCTGATACACGCTGCCTTATATCGATTAAATTTGATTGATTAAGCGTAAGCAGCAGCGTCATAAATCACGGGAGACGCGTTAACATTGAGTCTTAAACGTCAGCGGGAGAGAGCGGGAAAAAATCACGCTAGAAAGTAAAAACCGAAAAAGAATGTAACATAAAAATGTGTTTGGCCGGCGTCGATAAACATTAAGAGACTTTTATAGATAAGAGATCCGTTTGCCGTAAACGAAGCTTCGCTGCTTAGCAAGAATTGATTGGTTTCGCAGAGTTTACAAAATCATGCAAACTTATTAATTCTTCAGAGCACGGCTATGAAATTCTCGTTAGGTCAACATGTGTTGTTTTCTACGCGATTACGTAGGTTTTTTGGGTATTGACATTTTCCCCATATTATGACGTTGCAGCAGGCGGATCATATATGTTTTGTGTTTATAATGAATAGATGCCGGGAAAAAAACCGGGGATCAATCTTGTTTATTAACCTCTTGGGATGTGTATATGAAATCCTGATTACACAGCTTGTGAAAACACATATTTAGCTCTTTTTCATTTCAGAACGAGGTAGGATATTTGTAAGGATTCCAGTGCTACGGTTGAAAATATCTTGTAGAATGTGAAAATTTTTTCATATTTATTCATTGATATTGACTACTGCGAATGAGCACTAACTAAAAAGTTTACTTATATCATTAAAAAATTAATCCTATGAGGTTATCATTAAATTTATTCAATTTCTTTCTGAACACACATCCTATAAATTTTCATTTTCAATTAAAATTATACTAATTATTTTGCAGTTTAAATTCTATAAATCAAATTCATTGGCATGCATATACTATGTGTACAATTATTTAAAAAGTAGATAAATTATAATACGTTTCGATTTTAGTGGCCTGTTAAATATCAGGACAGAATTATACTTAAGGGAGGTTGTAACTTAAGAGTAAGGGCTTTCATACAAACTTTTGGAGTTCCGAAACTATGACTTTTTTAGACTATTTGTCCAGCGTCTACTAAATGAGAAGTGCTATGGGTGACATACGGTAGTTAGAATATCAAATGGGTCATATCTATCTAAGCCTTGTGTATATATTTCTTCAGTGTCAAAAATCTTCAGCTCATTCTGTACCAATATGATTTTCAATGATCCAAGCCTATATTATGTTCTCTGATCATTGAAAATATCCTTAAAAATGCAGGTAATCCTTAGAACTCGAGAGGTTATGGAAACCCAGTTGGAAGAATAACAAATTAATAACCGAAATATTGCAAGTTTGAAACTTGGTCACACCAAAAACCCTTGTATACAAAGGGGCTGGTGCACATTAAATATACCATGGCCTCTAATGGCCTCACGTTGGAGTGGTGTGGAACTTTGGAGAGTGGGGTACCAGCTCAGGTGTGACCTCGTCATCTGACCGTGGTTCAAAAATAGTAGGTTTTGTCCTCTTATCATTCCCTTCAGTACTGAACCCAACCAATTGCCCTTTTGTGATACTCCAGTCCAACCTTTTGTTTAACTACATACTTTTTTGTAAGTTAGCGTTCTTCTAACGCGCTTTCACACCTATTCAAAAATCGAATGAGTCCAAATCTGCTTCCTTCTATTTTTGCAGACACTATAGTCATGCTCTAAAACCAACTGAGAATATTAGTGTGAATAGATGCTAGACTTAATAAGAAGCAGGGGTTAAAGGTCAGCTATCTGTGTTGAAGATATCCTTTGAGCATGACCATTTGAAGTTGATATCATCGGAGGTCCAAATTTCCTGATCGGTTTCTTGTGGTGAAAATCTAGCCCGTCAAAACAATCTGACATCTCATAAATATATTTTTGTTAAATTGTCGTTCATGCTTCAGATTTCACAATTTTTTCCAATGTTGATTAATAACCTACCTCAGAAATCGGAGGGCAAAATTGTCGAATGTTGAATACAAAGATCTAGACGCATTAAGCCTTTTTACATTTGGTTTTGAACAAATTATCTAGACGTTTTAATTACGTGTACCCCCTTTCTCTAAAGTGTTGTCTTAAGAGTAGACCTGGATGAAGAGAATATTAAGCAGTCAATTTTTTCATTTCGTATTCCCCGGGCTTTTTTTCCCGATAGAGTTAACGATTTGCAGGTTTTTTTTTCTACGGCAATCAGTTTATCCTTCTTCAATCCTAGTAAATCATACATGATAAGAAAGAAGTCGTTGTCTTTAAAATTGATAATTAAAAACAAAGGTTTTTGTTTAACAAACGACAGCGCACGTTGCTTAACTAATGTTGACGCATATTGCTTAACCAATAATGATGCGTATTGCTTAACCAATAAAGACACGCATTGGTTAACCAATAATGACCTCATTGGTTATCCAGTAATGACGCACATTGATTAACCAATAAAGACGCAAATTGGTTAACCTATAATCACACACATTGGTAAAGTAATGACGTCACATTGCTTTACCAATTATGACACACAATGATTGATCAATAATGCCGCACATAGGTAAATCAATTATTACACATATTGATTAATATATGATTATACAACAGGTAATTAATTATACTACATGTTTAGCAGTAATAACACACCTTATGCTATCCATACACAGTGAATTTCAGGCCCCAGTTGCTTGTTGAAGAACAGGTAAAAGACTTGATAAGTACTATCCTTGAACGAAGATGAAACAAAATGTGATAAATTTTTTCCCAATGCTTCAAAGCATCCTCACTGAACCAAGCTCTCTTTGTTTCATGCACTCAAAACAAGGCTGAAAACGTCTCGCAAGTTAAATAACAGCTGTAACCAAAGCGCAGAATGACGGTACTAAATCCACAATGGACTTCGTTGGTTTTCTGTTCTTTCAGCGAAAGCCCTGCAACGTTTATTTAGGTTCGCAGGAAGTCAGTTTTGCAATGGACTGTCAAAGTGATGTATGAAAAAACCATCATTGTTGGACACAGTGGAAAGAATCCACTTTGTCAACCCATTTACCAGGTCTTCCTTCTGAAAATAAAATATGAACGTCAGCGAATAAATGCGAATATTCTCTAGTGAATAAGTGGAATGGAATCGGTGATATATTTCCTTGGAGTGGCTGTTTCTCCTATGAATATCCCGGTCACATGCTTTGGGAAAAGAAAAGTTTGGATAATGGAAATATATTAGGTGGAAGAAATCTGTATTTGTTGCGTATCGCAATGGTAGAGGAAATAAACAAGAATTACTCCAGAATGTAGTGTTTTTCCATTTCATCTGGACAAAAAACTAACTGAAAGCTGAATGCAGTCTTCTCTATCAAGTGCAATCCAAGAAAATGATATGCCTGAGTCTGACAATATCAAGTAAATATCCGATAAAGAAGATTAATTAATGTAGGGGGGGGGGCATTTCAATGGAATGGGTGTCTAGAGGAAGGGCGTATGTTTCAAACTGTGAAAGTCAACTGAGCTGGCGCCCCACTCTCCAAACTTTCACACTAAGAAAAACAAGGCCATTTGTGGTAATCGCAGATTTTTATGTGCACCAGCCCCTTTCTACACTGCGTCTTAGATTGGATTAGAACTCACAATCCTTCGGTTACCTATCCATTACCTTTTTAACGGAGCTACCGCGGGCAGATTAGTTATGGTTTTACTACATAAAACTTAAAGCAGGGGGAACACTATATTAATAAGATTGAGATAATATTGTTTAAGAATTTAATATAAAATCAGACGGTTTGTTTTGAGGCAGTTGCATTGATTGTTTTTCGACCCCTTTTAGCGAATAATTTTATTTACACCACCTATTGGCTAGTATATACACTTACAATAAGAAGTAACACACTTTACTTCAATTAGGCTTATCGACCTAAACGTATAAACATAGACACACATACGCATAAATAATACTCCATCTAAATTCAACTGAAATAACAACGCCTCTTCATCCGCGATGGCAATAACATTTGTCGCGCATTTGGTGAGCTGAACATTTAATTTATGAATCCTCGAGTCCAACAAACTAGATAACATTTATATATGCTCAATAGTGTTCACTATGCTCAGTTGTTCCTATCTTGTGGCATCCGATTTCGTTTTAACACATTAACTCTCACCAAAAAGATTAAAATTATATCTTTAGTAATATCAAAATTTGCAATATTTTTGAACCCACGACGATTTGGAATTTTTGCATGACTTATTAAAAGTATTTGAAACGAAACGCATGTTTAGCAACCTAAGAAATAGGAGCAACTCGACATAATGTTAATTGTTAACAAAATTGGTGATTTTCGATGGTGAGCATTTCTCACGTTTCACAAGGGTTGCTAGGTAAGAGCAATACGCCGCATGTTTTTTAACATTAAAATCAAAGGTTCCCATAAAGTAAAATACTATTAATCTAACGTTAGTACAACTTGCTATTTTGCGCATACATTTAAATACACATTTTTTGAGCTCCCCCCACACTATCGGGTTAATGCAAATATTCGTCCCGTTTTTGGCACTATATAGCATTGCATCGCAAACCCAAAGTGCCATCTGCTTGTGTGAAAATTTTATGTTTGAAAGAAGGAATTTCAGCGTGTTCTTGGGAAAAATTGTGCTTTTTAAAAAATTTGTTAAGGATTAAAAATGGAAGAAAACGAGGAGCATTTTCGACATGTCGGTATGCTTTTTTTTAAATACCGAAAAGGGAAATAATTCCTCGCAGACGCAAAACATGATATTGTCAGATTGACCGAGAGATGTTTAATTTGATAGACAGTGTGTGTAGTAGTGGCCAAGAACAGACGACGGGCACTGCATACCTAAATTTGACATTGACATTTATTTACAATGTAATATATAGTTTGAATATACACTCAGCACCATCCGGTGCAAAAACACGTCTCACTCATCAGAAGCGTACAGCTAATTTGTCCTATCTTTCGTGTTCTTTTTCAGAATAGCACTCAATATTTCATGCTCTTGATCGTATCAGAACACAGTGACTGTCATCAATCGACGTTCGTCCACTAGAACAGCGGTAACTAGAACACAAGAACAACTGTTCGTGTAACCTATATGTGTTCGTATCCAACGTGGTGAAAGACAAGGAGTCGTAACAGATATGTTATGTGTAGGGGGAGTGTGTTGTTGCCGATTCTATGTGCCGTACGTGGTTCGAAAAATTTCATCAATGGACCAATTATTTAGCGTGAGAGGTCAGAAATTGTATGAACGCGGGATTCTGCAGCTACCGGAGAGATGGAGAAAAATCATCGAACAGAACGGCAAATACTATACTGATGAAATGAAATTTTTAGTAATGAAAATTTTTCTCTATATTTTGCAAGAAAATCGAGACGATTTTTGCATTGACCCAATACCAAAATCCTTTTTAAAAGTTGTTTCCGCCGACATGGCCAGGAAACCCACTCATGAGGCCGAACGGAAATATTATTTTTAAACTTAATGTTCAATCGACTCTCCGATCAATCGAATCTCTCAGCCCTGGAAGTTTCCGGAGCGCTCAACCGGTGCGTTTAACGAAGCATTGACCGAAATTCGGCCTCGAGCAAACCGAAGACCCGTTATGTACAACAGTAATGAATTCCGGTCTATGCAGATGAATCTCTATCTGCTAAGTTGCTGATCACATACGCTTTACATGTGAAAGCGGGTTGAGCGCAGGCACGCAATCAGCTTTTCTCCCAAAAGAGCAATCACGCAATCAGCCGCACGAGGAAATCGTAGGTAAAGGGTTAAATAAAATAGTGTCGACTATTTCCGTTGTAGTAGTCCTTAACAGAATACCCACCGCATCGTTGCGCGGGGGTATTAAGTTATTGGAAGATGTGTTAAGGCTCCTTAGCGGGTGCTAAGCAAATGGAAGGCAATTATGAAAATAGTTTGAGCATTTCGGTTTCGTAGTTTCCTATTTTAAATTAGTTCCGAAACTATACTCTTATACGCTCCGTCGCAACATATAACCAGATCGGTGGGTGTCTGTGCGCGGGTTTTAATTATTCGGAATATCTGAATTTAACTATCCGTGATGACAAATTGTAAGATTAACGTTATAAAATATTATAATTTGAGGCGTTCTTCGAAAATTTGTTTGGCAAAAACGAAATTACTTTTGAAACAGGATCGAAACCTTGCAAAATACACGGACAATCGTACAAAAAAACAACACGGAAAACGTGATAAGTAATACGGTGTTTTGATTGCTCAGTAAATGAAATGTAATCTGTCCATCAAGTGCATGCAGCCATTTTAGGAATTATGTTACTCTCGTAGTTGTTTGGCGTTCTATGGCACAAGGCCATGTTTAAACAAGTTGCGCCAATATGCAAGACAGTGTGAAGTAAAAATTGTTTTGAAAAGCGTAAAGGAAAAAGGTATCAATGGTGCAGTGGGATGAAAGCAAGAAAATATCGCTGGCGTACACAGGAATGGCGATCTCTCTGTATAAAGACAATAAACCACATGATAGGTAAGTATTTTAATCAAGCAAGACAATATGAAGTAGGAATTGTCAAGTAGGAAGGACCAGATGTTAAACACAATAAACCACATGGTAGGTAACTATTTAAATTAAGCTAGACATTGTGAAGTAAAAAATTTGTAGTAGGTAGGATCGCATGTTAAAGGCAATAAATGACATGGTAGATAGGTATTTTCATTAAGCAAGACAATGTCAAGTTAAAGCTGTGAAGTAGATAGGACCACGTGTTAAAGACAATAAACCACATGGTATATAGATATTTTAATTAAGCGAGACAATGTGAAGTAAAAATTGTTTTGAATGGGATAGAGGAAAAAAATGATTTGTGATGCAATGGGATGAAAGCAAAAAAAATATCGCTTGGGTACACAGGGATCGTGACCTGATCATGAGCAACAGATTGAGCTATTGGCAACTGTCCAGCATCAAACCCGAAGGGAAGATCCGAGGATAATACCACATAATTTTGAACCACGGTCAAATGACGAGGTCACACCTGAGATGGCATCCCTTTCACCTAAGTTGTTAGTTTGTTACTCTGCCAACCAGATAAACCAAAAGGGAAACGAAACTATCATTAGAGAGCATCAGATTCGTGAAGCCTGTACACCTAATGGATATATCCCTCTGAGGGCGTTGCTCACTTAGAAAGATTGTTACCTTGAGACACAAAGACGAATATGCATTTTGCTAATACCTGATCAATTAAATTTACTCAGTACGGATTTATGAACCACTTTATATTCATTACCATGTGAACTAAGAGGAATGGTCTAAACTTACAGTTCACATATATCTGCACAACTTTAGATACAACCCATTTTTAGAGACAGCCGGACAAACATTCATGCCTTTACCCCAGATTTGAACTAGGTACCTTTCAATTTTGAAGTAAGCACTGATTAGACCGATTGGTAAGCCGAATGCGAAAACCAACTCTATACATGCTGTAAACTAAACATATTTCTATGTTCTTACGAGACCAACAAAGCGTTTTCAGTTACATAAATGTGGCATACGTATTTGGTATGTAAACAAACTCGAGCACATAATTTTAGACACCCAAAGAGGTTAATGTATCATGATTCTCATTTTCAGAAAGATTGTAATTTTAGGTAAAAACCAAATAGCATACTAACCAATAAAACATTTATCTGCGTATATTGATAGTGTTATAGAAAATAAAAAAAAACTTTATAACTCCAAATTTAGATTGGTAGATAGTTAATTGAAGTCGTACTGGAGCAACAAAATGGACTATAGGCGACGGTCCGGGATGAAACCTGAAGAGAATCTAACTTTAGGATCTATGTAAAATATTTATTGCATAAATAATATTTAATAACTTACAGTTATACAGAAAGGATCACATATTTTTATCAGACACTTTTGCTTCTTTCAAAAAACCCATTGCATCTGTTTGGTGTTATAATCCTGTGTAAATGCATTCATATATCTAACCTCAATATGTTTTTCCCAAAACAATATAATATTTACTTTGAATTTTTGGATGTCATGGCACAAAGGCCATATTTTGCCAAACAATGCAGTGTACAAAGCATGCAACGCCACGTATGCTTGCTGGCACAGAAGACATACAACAAGGGTAAGCTACATGAATCGAAAGTACAGTTTATAATCCAGATTGTTAGTGCAGTGGGCAAATTCATAGAGCCACTACCTTTGATGGAATGATATTACAAAGACCCAATGAGTCCTTTGGATCTCCGTATTTGTTAATTTGTTCAAAAAATAAAATTATGTGTGTAAAGTTCTCGAGTACAATCCAATTCAAACTCACGATCACCAGAGCATTTAAACTTATTTTCAAATCAGCGTCAACAAAGCTCCTACATCTGGAATGCTGGGACGGATTGAACCTATCAATTACATAAATTTTCGTCACAACTTGTTCAAACCTGGAATCCCAGCTCCACTAAGAACTTCATTTCACATAGCCCTCAGCAAGTTCATAACGAAGGAATCCGACGGAATGAGTTTTCTTAAGGAATGCACTACGGGGTGAGAAATACGTCTAGTGAATGATAAACAATGTCCTACACATACCCAGGAGGCAGAATAACCCCAGATTTCACCTGCGTGTCGGTCATTAACGAGGGATGGACACTGGTGAAGGGGGAGTCCCGTGCATATTAATGACAAGCATTGGCGATGGCAGAGAGCCACTTTTAGCGTCGCAGCAAGAGGCATCAAGTACCTACTTAGAAATACTGCTCGTTACTCAACATCCTCCGCATCGCCAACAACTCTGAAAGATTTAACCAACTACGAGGGATAAGTTTCGAATGTATCATTTTCGGAATGAAATTGTTGACAAGGCATTTAGTTCAAGCATTGGTTGTTGAACTTTGCAAAGCACTTCTTTCACAAGGTGTAGTGCGTTCGCAGCAGATTAAACGGGAATTAATAATATACTGCCGTAAGCTATCATCGTTTGGCTATTGAATATAAAATATAAGGGGCAAGGTGGTGAGAGTACAGAACTAACAATCAGTGGTAAAGTTATCTCTTAATTATATTGTTTAAAATAGATTTTAAAAGGCTCATAAACTTTACGGTAACTAACGATTCTATAAATTATGTAATTTAAGATAAAGTGTTACTAACTTCATGTATATATAACTTTACGGTAACTAACGATTCTATAAATTACGTAACTTAAGATAAAGTGTTACTAACTTCATGTATATATTTTTGACGGATTGAATTTATTCTTGTCGAAGTATCTTGTTGAGACAACCATCAGGTCCGGAAAACCAGAAATTGGACGATATATCTTGTCTTTAGAAAAAAATTAATGGATCTTGTCCTAATCAAAAATTGTTAATATCTTGATGGCGAGATATTTCGTCATTTTAAAATTTTGTCAGATCTGCATGGACGAGATATCTCGTCCATCAATATGGAAACCAATTGGATGGTTAAACTTATGGACTTCACGAGATTTCCTAGAGTAATATGGCTTCTTTTATGTCCCAATACACATAATTACTCAATATTGGTGAAGAGGTTCTATTGATCATGACGGTTAAAGGTGATTATAATCGTGCAGTGAAGAATGCTGATTGGGAAACGGATAAACGTGCTTGTACCTTTCAGAGTACAACTCCATACATTCAGACAGATGGATGGACATATAAGTAGATAAGAAACATAATTAATGAAGGTAAGGTGTTTTTCGATATCATGAATGCAAACATATTTTATACATTCTTTAATCTGATCATATAGTGAGAGGATCTAACATAAATTCAATTATTAATGCCTATTTGATGTGCATTGAAGGAAAACTTCTTGAACAGTCACCGAACCATGCTCTTCCTGGCGGATTAGTGTTGACAGTCTTTACTCTCTTCTCTAGCTTCCCTGAAAAAATATTAGTTTGGAAAAAGGGGAAATAACAATTTTATTTACTTAATGCGTCCAACCAATCACCATTGTTCTTAATGAATGGAAGCGAAAGAATAAAAAAGAAAGTTTCTATGCATTTTAAAAATCCTTAACTTCTTTTATTAGTGAAATAAAGGAGCTATTTTTATTAGAAGAAAGTTAAGATTTTGTGAAAAGAAATTCCAATGAGCTTTTATGGTATAGTCTTTCTAAAAAAGAACCTTTTAACCGCACGCGTTAAATTATTCCCTAAGAAAATTTATAATTTTTGCAATTTTAAAAACTTTTTATACATATTTTTCCTTTTTAATACTGAAAATTTTCGTTAGAGTTTGATACTTATAAATTTTTCTTAACACATTTCCAAAAACATATCCTCCTCAAATTTCTTTCTTCCTTGTAAAAAATTATTTCAGAAACATTAAGACATTTTTTACAGAACGAAGGAAATTAATTTAGAACTTGGAAATAAATTTGTTATAATAATCGATTAACCATCAATGCTATTAAGAATTAAAAATAATACAATGAATTCAGCGCTTTAAAAAATTTCAATAGATTGCATCGCTAAAAAAATAATCCTTCCAATGTATGTTTAATTTATTTAAATGTATATTTGAGTTATGAGAAATTAGTCTGTGGTTAACACTTACGTCCCACCTGATAAAATCCTTATATATATGAATATATTTATAGATTATACGTCCCTTTTGAAGTACTATATATAGGGATAGTTTTAAACAATATTTTTTATTCCTTTCAAATAGCAAATCCATCTATCATACTTGTAAATATTTATTCATCCTTTTACTTTTAACATTCATGACATATGGTCAAACTAATAAATGATTCTTGTATGGAAATACTTTGAAATCTGTTTTAAAGCACAGGAATGCAATCACATATATAATCCTTAAAAGCAGAATAAAATGTAAGTATTACTAGAGAAATACGAGCATCCATTGAACCTTAATAAGACAGAAATTCATCTAAACCAGTTGAAGATAGCAATAAATTTTTGAAATATTCTGTTTATATACTAAAGTGTTTCTTGAATAATTAAAATAAGCTTAAAGTATATGAGGTTTTATATTTTCATTCTGAAAACAGAATCAGAACATTCAACATATGAGTAAGTGCAAATTTTGCTTTATGTCTAGATTAAATTGATCCAATACACTCGTGAATACACCAAAATCTTGTATCGCATTTACTCTCTGATCTTAAAATGTAGAGCCAGCCACAAGTTTTGTATTTTATGGCTGAGTATCAATTGTGAAAAAAAATTCAATGTTATTGAAGTACCAAATTTTAAACAAAAATTGATTTTAATATCATTAGTAATGCAAAAGGGTGTCAAAAATTACTGTAAATATAATATATATATATCGCGTAAACGTATCAACAACAGAGTAAATAAATATATGTCTTAAACAGAAACGACCAACGAAATAAATATTCCATTTTTACACATTTTATTATGAACGGATATGCATGAATGAAAATATTTACCGAATTCAAAATATGGAAAGATTCATGATCAGTTAAAAACATTTTGTGTTCAAAAATGAATGTACATGAATTTTTTTTAGTGATGTTTTACTTTTGTTTCCTCTTTAGAGAACACATAGGAATTATCTCCATATATCTTGAAATTCTCGCCAAGAGCATACATTGCACTGTGATCTATCTCTTAAACATAGTTAGACATGCGCATATGAAAGGTATAAGACATATTATTTGGATTGGGTTTAATAGAGTGAAGGGAGCTATATTTGGCCACTCTGCGCCATAGACAAGACATGCAATTAATGTATATAGACACACAAGGAAAGTTTTACTAATGCAGAAGAGGAAAAAATACATGAAGAGTTTTACTAACACAGAAGAGAAAAGTACACAAAGGGAAAGTTCGATCCTTCAGCCTACAACTCACACTGGCTTAATGGGCTAGCCCACTGATCCAAGACAGCCCCAGGTAATATAAGGCAGAAGAGTATTAAATATAATTTTATCATAATATATATATATTAAGAAAACGTTGTATGTGATTAGATCTAGAACATTCATTTCGATGACAATAGCATGAGCTACTGCGTCTGTCTTAGGAAAATGCATCGAGTTTTTATTAGAGACTAGCAAAATACCCGACCCTACTCGGTTTGAATTCGTTTACTCTAGATTGAAGAGATAATCAAAATATATAATGACTTACGTTTTTTGTAGAGTAAAAATTTATTTTAACACCTTTCGCCATCTTTATATTTTCTACAACTTACTTTGGACACAAATCCTACACATGCATATCCATTCATGTAATACATTTCACATACATCGCACAATTGCTGTATGACAAAGCTACAAAAAGACGAAAGGTGATACTAAGGTTTCTACCATAAAAGACGATTTATAGGAAGATTTGGAATTCCCTTTCTTAAGTTGTTTTCATGTGCAACTCAATTAATTAAAATTACGATTTACGGCGAATGCTCTCGCACTCATAGTCAACAAAACAATATTTTTTTACCTGTGGCACTCTTGCCTCCGGTATGCGACATTGTGAAATTTTGCAATCTTCTCCTGTCATTACTACAACGAATTTTTTAATGTTGGAAAAAGTTCTAGTTTGGATTTTTAAACTTTATTATTATTTCAATAACGACATTATTCTTTAAATAACGGCATTATTCTTTAAATAACGGAATTATTCTTTAAATAACGGCATTATTCTTTAAATAACGGAATTATTCTTTAAATAACGGCATTATTCTTTAAATAACGGCATAACTACACTTAAAATTTACTGAAAATTTATACTGACTTACCTAACATTTTCAAGTCTAATACTTTGTGGTGCTGTTGGGTGTGATGAGAAGGAAAACACATTTATTAAAATAATAAATATTTAAAACAGGAAACAGTGAAGTAAAACAAAATAAAAGATGTCGTAAAAAATTGTTCCGAAGATATTAATTTGTGATTCAATTTTATCTCTTGATCTCGCACAGTTGCCACAACTTACAACTAAAAGTGTACAAAATTTAGAAATGTGAAGTTAATTCAGAGCGAAAGAACCAGAAAAAATATTACTGCTCTCGCGATCGTGTTCATTCTCGTTTCATTGAAAAATATCGTCTGTCCCAAATATTCGGAAATCGTTTTCATTGCGCAAAGAATAAAAATAAGACTCGAAATAAATGACGTAACAGAGATGAAATTCCATAAAAAAAAATATTTTTTGAAGAATAATTACTTTTTCAGCAGTACTGGTAAAGCAATCGAATTAATCGTAATATTCAATAGACATTCCAATTTTTCCAAAACTACCAAATTATGGTTGATTTAAGTATACTTACTCAGGTGTTTTAGCATGAAACTCGTCTAAATATAACAATAAAGAAATGTTTAATATTGTATTCACTAAATTAATAGATAATGTATAAAATAAAATACAATGCAATCAAATATCTGGAATACAATTCATGTGATGCCTATACAAACACACAAGCACAAAATCGAGCATAGAACAGAAAGACGGACAGACAGACTTTCGCAACCAATTCCACACACTAAATCAAGATAAGTACTCTCTGTATGCAAATTTCCATGAAAATATCTTAAACCGCGTGGACGTGTATAGGGCACAACATACAGACAGACAGACACCAAACGAGAAAAAGGCGGATTCGGCATCAGAAGGGTCCAAAACGGATAGAAAACTTGAAATGCGTCGAAAATATTGAATGTACAAACAAACACTCCATTCTTATTTATATAGATTCATGACTTTATTTTAAGGTCGATGGAAATTTCTTCACACTCAAAATTATCTAGTGCTAGATAATATTTAAATTGACATAATATACAATGGATATTACAACCATTATATCATTACGAGACAATATTGCAGAAAAAGGATGGGTAGAATAAGATCCTCTAACCTGGCACACCTACCTTCAATATATATACTTCAAACAATTGGTAATTAATGTATATTAATACTGCATGAATAAATATCCCATGTTAACCATTTGAATTAATAGTTAGGCTCTGTATTCTTGTATTATGCTTATAAACGCAGTCTCCTCATGAAAGCGTCCTTAAGATATTCCATTACATGTCAGAATTAGTCTTATATTAATTATATTAAGCAAAGATATGCTTACTTAACATAAATTTATTTTAAGAAAATTGTAAGAGCGAATATTAATTGATATCATCATTAATTTGAAGCAAAAAAGTAAACTATCTTTTGATGCCTCGCGTCTCCAAAATAACAAAAGCGACATTCCATATTTTTTTACTCGGCTGTTCCTCAGGCCAGCTTATTTTCATCCTCATCTGGTTCTTTGGGGCCTTGTGTCACACGATTGAATAGAAATGTGGTAAGAGACAACAAATACAGTAAACAGCAATTAAATCTTTTGTGTGCAAGTTTCTTCAGAATAGCACTATATATTAACATATATTTATCTAAAAACCGTGTAAATTGTTCAATTTTTCGAGATTATGTGCCGTAGAAATTACAAAAACAATACAAAACCACAAGTTCATAAGAAAGTGGGCATTTGTTTCCAAGAAAGTTTCATGTTTGTATGCAGTAAATATGTGAATATATATTCTTCATTGCACTACTATTTTGTTTTGATATTGAAATTATGTTAATTGAAGTTTGTGAGATCAAATGATTTTGATCGCGTGTTCTAGACAATGTGATTGAAGTACCTTGAAAAGGACTATATATCCATGCAGCTTTGTACTAGTTTAGACGAAATAGGCCAACTAATAAAAAGACGAAAATATACAAACTAACATGAACTTGCTTTATGCCAAGGTAGTCAAAGTTATTTGTCATATAATGCGCTTCAGATTTTACGTGTCATGTTTTGTTCATTATTGGGCTTACCTTATTAAAAAATTATTTTTCTTCTCATTTAACGTGTTATACTGATAACTATCCGTTTATAGTTTTAAGTAAATTTAAGTTGTCTGTGCATGCTTATAAATTGTGAGAAATATGAATATTAAATGAAAGTATTAAGAATAAAGACTTTGAAGAATCAAAAACAAATATTTTGCAGATTAACTGCAATTATTTTATAGGTAAAATGTAACGATGAAAACAACTATAGTAAACATTAAAGCAACGATTTTAAAGGTTAAAAAATAACAAGTTTCATGTTTCCAAGTAACAATTTTAAAGATGCAAAGGAACGATTTTTGAGATACAAATAACGGTTAATAAAATTTAAATTAATTATAATATAATACTTTGTTTGCAAATTCCTTCAGAATAACACGATATATTAGCACATATTTATCTCAAAACCGTGTAAACTGTTCAATCTTTTGAGATTATGTGCCGTGAAAATTGAAAACGACAATACAAAACCCTGTATTCATAGTGCACCGAGTCACTTACAAACTGAAATTTAAAGTTGTTTTCTATTTTAATATCCTACTTAGAATTTTTAATTGCAACAATTTGTAAAATGAGATGCGTGTTATAATCGGGAAGAAACAGTCAGAAAAGCTGTCATAAACTATGCCCTAAACTCATTCTTTTATATTTCGGACAATTGGATTATTCTCTCTTAAACTATCACATTAAACCTTTTCCTTAAAACCCACGCTTTGCAGCATTACGGGAAACTCGTATCTTTGGCTTTGTACCGTGCGTGTTTCTCTTTATGTCGTCTTTGTTGCTACCCTGGTCTTAACCAGGCAATAAAAACTACAGGGACATCACTCCGACGTTGACCGTTAGAAGCAAAAACCTCCTGCAAGATAAGGAGTCCCGGAGCAAAGAAAAGCAAAATCCTCCCCACGCATTTTTTTAATTTTGCGAGCAAAGCAACTAACTGGTCATCACACGGGAAATAACGGAAATGGCCATCAGCGGGCAAAAAGAAGGCAAAGGACACGGGAGGAAATTAGTCCGCGACAGGTCCTCGAAGAGAGTTAGTTACGCTTAACTGATTTTTTATTCCTCCCCCGGTGCTTGATTGAAATAAATGGCCGCCATTACCTTAAGTGTTTGCTGTACGCGGTAGCGCGCTCTGCCTCGTGTATTACACAAATGAGGCAACTTGTCTTCATATCTTGAGCGGAAACTACTAATTCAAAGAAAGAAGAGAATGTGGAAAGAAATTATAATTTACTGCGCACTTTGTTCCTCTGCTCGGTGCATTAAATCGCGCATGAACAATCGGTATCGCGTTTGTTCGTTTATTTGTACTTTTAATTTATATCTGTTTATGATTACATATATTTTTATTTATTCTTTATTCGACTTGTTTTTAGTTTCTGGGAAGACGAAAGAGGGGAACATGCGTTCTTTGATAGAGTGAACGGTATGGAGGCGTTTTAAAAACACTGTAAATTTATAATGACACTTATGCTCTTTTGGTTTCAGTAAATAAACTACCCCCTCCTTTTAATGTAAGTGACTGTTCTTGAAATTAGTTGAGATTACCTCGGTGTTTTTCTGGAAAACGAGGCCAATCCCGAGGGGTGTATTGGGCGCTTCCTATGCACAAAATCAGGTATGGTATGGTATTTTAATTAATGTTACGTTGGAGCAACACAACAGAATATGTTACGGTTCATGATCAAACTCGAAGGGAAGGATCAGAGGTAAACGTAGTTTTGAACCATGATCAGATGATGAGGTCACACCTGAGGTGACCCCCCTCTCCAACAACTTCCACACCAATCCAACGTGAGGACATTGTAGGCCACGACTGATTTAACTTTTGATATTGGTTCATAGCTTGAGGTGCATAACATTTGAGATTATTATCCGTTATCCGTTTATCCAAACTACGAACCAAACTACTTGAAATTTCAAACTATGTCCAGATGATGTATTTGGAATAAAAAGGACTTTGGAAAAGACCGAGTAATCTAGAGTGGACGGCTTTTGAGGTTCGTGCATGGGCAATGCATATCTAAAGAGCGGAACTAGGTATGAAACTTCAGTGTAGTCCTTTATATTTTAGTGTTAATTTTTATGGTACCTAAAAATCTTTAATTTATTTTACCACAGTTAGACTTTACTGTAAAGCGCGTTTTAGCATTGTCGTAATAATAATATTGGGTTGATTCAAATGTTCATCCAATTTATTTGACGAAAATTGAAGAAATATTATTTTATTCACCAAAATTGACATTGAATCTATATAGTATATGCCGGATTATTCGATGATTTTTCACTCATCTCTCCGGTAGCTGCAAAATATCGTGTTCATAAAAATTCTGACGGTTTTGGTTAAGGAACAGATCCAGTTGACGAAACGTTTTGAACCACTTACGACACGTGGAATCATCAATGCAATTCTAACCGTACATAAAATATATCTTCTTTTGCATCTGCCAAGCATTTTTGCCTTTTCGGAAATAAAACAGTATATTAAAGCAAAAATATTTATTTCCTGTATTTTTAATTCTATCCATTTTTAATGTAATGCTCTGTTTCTGCCATTTCATTCTTAGCCCTCTTGGTTAGAACCGATGTATAAAATATAACCGATAGATTAAATATATTTTCTCGAGCTTCAATAATTAAACCGCGTTGAAAGTGGCTTTAATCGTGATAACTGGCCGTTCTCACTGCTAGATCTAAATTAGTTAAGAAAAAAAAACTAGAGTTAGATCTAAATGTTTCCACAGTTGTTTATAACTTCATATATGCACTGGTTATCAAAACCGATGACGTACATAGATGTCGTTGCAATGCATTTTGCATAATTTTGACTTTTTTTTCTGACATTTCAGTGTATATGTTTATATTCTTAAAACGTCTGAGTAAATTTCCTTGAAAAATTGTCAAATAGCAAATGTTTTATTTTTTTCTATGAAGAAAACGGTACTTTTTACATATTTTTAACTTTCCCCTATCATGATTTATATCTCACATCCCTAAAAACTTAGTGAAAAATACAGCGTGAATTCGTAATCTGATCGCAAATATTTAACACTTTGAGCGTAGCGAGATTTCCCAATAGTACAGTCCTTAGACTCCACACATAAAGGTTGAAATAATCCTTGGAAATAATGTTTGTCTAGTTAAAAACTAGTTGTTAAAAATCATTCAGGGTACACTGAAGTTTTCAGAACAGCTAGATATGTCCTCAGAGTTGGGTTTATACTAAATAAAAATATACTGGAGGCGAAAGCTGTCTGGAAACCGTTCGATCGTTCTTCTTTCAAAGAGTTGATAAATAGTTTTGTAACAGAAACGTTTTATCAATATAGAATGGAAAATTTTTATATATAATGGATAATTATTTGACTATTTTAGCATAATAAAAATTATAGATTAGAAAACTATATTAGCCTTCAATAATTGAAAGAATAAAGTACTGTTTAAGCATCAACAAATATAATAATTAACTATTTTAGTCCCATCGATATTATTACATAAAATACTAGATTATGCTGTTTCCGTGGCTGTTAAAATTTTGATTGTTTGTGTGATGTCAAGAGTAGAAGGAGTTTATAATTGTTTTGATTGGTTGAGTGATGATACGAGCGAAACGAGATATGAAATATCAAAAATCTTTACATTAGAAATCGCCAAATAAATCCTATTGAGTATTAAATGACTGCCGTTCGCAGCTCACTGCTTTACTAGTATTGCTCAAAACTCGCGAAAGCAAACAACACCATGCAAAAACAAGGCAAGTCGACCGATAGTGGTGAAAAAAGGTTTATACACAGCCAGTGATCGCATACCGTCAGATTTTAAAAATATATAAATGAAGTTTTACCAAAATAAATAAATTTTGTCATACATCCCTAGTATGACGGGTCATTTATCCTAATAAAGTATAAAACTATTAATGCTAGTAAATAATATAAATCTACTATAAATAATATAAAACTAATATAAATAAAACAAAACTACTAAATAATATAAAACTACTAAATTATATAAGACTATTAAATAAAATAAAACTACTAAATAATATAAAACTAATATAAATAAAATTAAACTATTTAATAATATAAAACCACTAAATAATATAAAACTATTTTAGTTCCCATAAATTTACATACTTTTTATTTTTGTGAAAAAATTAATAATTCATAACTAGTCTCAAGTATATCAACAAAAAAATGTCCAATTATGTTTGAAGTCATGATATTCAAAATCGTTAAATGCTGTTCTATGTAAATCAAAGCGGATATCCCATCCATTACACATAACATAAGGAATTATAATGGTCACTTCCCCTTCAACGCCCAGCATGCAAAAACGTCTCTCAATCAATACATTTTTAATCCAAAGTACTGAACTCCCCCAACACCAAAAGACGTGCTTTGAAGCTATTTACAGTGAACACCCCTTGCGCCGAAAATGACTCCTTTAATGCTTGAAACCTGTGGTTTCACGATCAGCGCGTTTCAAACTGTTGTAACGATGATTTTTATTCCTTACTTACGACGTTACGCCTTATTTCCCGTCGTTATAAAAGAAGACTATTATCGATATCTTAGAGCGTGCTAATGTCTCTATTGCGTCGCGCAAGAAATTAGGGGAGTTTTTTTCAGCCTTCTTTCTTTCTTCCCAGCGATACTTCATATACCGGCAGAATTGATTTTACAATAAGTTATATTAATAATGATGATGGTGATCGTGTAAGTCTTTGATACCTAATGGTTCTTAAGGAGGAAGTGATGAAGGTGTAAGTGGAATGAGCTTGTTAGAGTTCCTAATCGATGACGGTGTCGGTGCAATCCTTGGTCGGGTTTTTCGATTGAATTTGGGGAATTATATATCATTTACTTTTACAGATAAGGATCGATATTGAGTTTTGGTGGAGGAAGTAGTTTCAAAAGTTTTTTCGACACAGAAGAGCTAGTATTTTTACCTCTTTTAAACGACTTGGAGTTTTCAGTCAAATAAATATCAATTTTGTTGATGATATTTGAAATTGGAAAACGGCTATAACATATTACCTTTATGAATGTTTCATCTTATTTCGTGAATGTTTCCCATACCTCGTATACTGCATCGATAATAGGAGGGGTTTCAGAATAGTTTGTGCATTGGTAAAAAATGTCTAGAATAGCTTTTACGACACATATGTTAGCGGGACTTTTACATTATAAAAACCGTGCTTCGACTGTCTCCTAGAATGTCATCATTTATATTGTTTTCGTGCTTGAATCATTTTCCCCACCTAATGATGTGTCTGAAAGACTGAAATAAACGGTGTAGTGATACATAACCCTAAATGGTTCTGAAAGTTTTAGGTAGTTGTTTAAGGATAATTGTATTTCGTGTGTTAATATATACAAAGCGAATGAGCCGTCGTCTGTCACAAGAATAAAATAACAGCATGCATGTATGCAATGGGAAATAACATAAATATATGTCTCAGAAGTATTTAATATTACTAATGTCAGTTTTTCTTACCTTGATTATTTATTCACAAGTATCTTATTGTTTGAATATTAATAATTCTGATCTATTATAAATAGTTCTTGATTTTCTGAACAATTACATAAGGAAGTTTAGCAACATTCAATGATGCAAAAAAAAAACTCTCATAGTACAGTATATTTTATTGATTGTCTATAGCGAAAGTGACACATTTAAAAAATGTTTTACGAGCTTAACAAGATTATATTATTTTAGGAATCGTCCATGATATTTATGAGCTTATAAAAGAAAATGATCTGGAAATATATCAACCAGTATTTTGTGTTTTTTAAAGCATCCGAACTTTTTTTAATGACAAGATACGTCGTCAAGATTACCACCGGAGGGATTACAATGTTTTTTATTGAAGACTGTATTTAAATTGTTTAATATTTTTTTTATTTCCAATGGCAAGGCAGTACAATTGCGAAGACAAATAGAAATACAATACAATACAAAGTACAGAGTTGACCGAGGTCATTTTAGCCTTATACAAGGCCAGAAGTGATGGTCACTTGTGAAGGAGCACCCAGTGGGTGGACCATCATGGTCCCTAACAAAGGACAGCACAATTTACATCCATGCCTTAACCCTGGATTCGAACCAGGAACCTTCCGATCCAGAGGTCAATACCTTGACCACTAGACCGGTTGGTCGGCAATTGTTTAATATACTCTACAACAAAAAAATAGACGCAACAAGAAGTAGTTGTGCCTGGCTCGATCAACTTGTAACAGCGCTGTCTGGGGACGTATAGTCTTTAGTGACAAGTCCCGTTTCAAACTGTGTCCTGACGACAACTGCAGACTTGTATGGGGACGTCCAGGGCAACGTGGGTATCCTGCACTTATTATCGCACGCCCCACATGCCCACAACCAGGCGTTATGGACTGGGGTGCAATCTCCTTTGATAACCGGACTCCTTTTTATTCATTTCTGGCACACTTACAGAACATCGGTACGTAGACTACATTCTACGACCTATTGTGTTACCGTTCCTTTTGCGACATCCCGGACTTACTATTCAACAAGATAAAGCCCGGCAGTACACGTCACGTGTTGCTGTGAATTGTCTTCAAGCTTTCCCAACACTTCCTCGGCCAGCTAGGTCTCCTGATCTGTCTCCCATAAAACATATTTGGGACGTAATGGGAAGGCGATTGCAACCATTCTGGAATGTTGACCATTTCGCGACAGTTGTAGACAATTTGGCAAGAAATTCCGCAGGACAACATTCGGGAACTTTTTCAGTCTATACCACGCCGGTTGACAGCTTGCATCCAGAGATGGACCAACGGCTTATTGACTTCCTGGATTTGTGACGGTCAAACTCTGAAATAAATCATTCATTTTTTCTGAAATTTTAATCCTTTGTTTTTCTATGCATGTTCTTCTCATCCATTAATTTGTTTCGCAATAGGACTACGCAATGGTGCGTCAATTGTTTTGTCATAGAGTGTAGATTAAAACTTCTTCTGATATGAAAAATTAAGTATCTGTTGCATTTTATTGCACTAACAATGCTAGAGAAATTTCGAGTTTTTCTAAACTTGTTGTCTCCTTGTGCTAACATTTTCATTTCAAATTATATGTTTGGTGAGCAGTGGTCTAAGTTGCTCATTTAAGTAAATGTAGAGATACAATTATTCAGTGTGTCCCCATTCAAGAGCCACAGTGAACGAATGAGGACATGAAATAATATGAATTTATTTTTTATAGATATAAATGCACACAGGAAAGGAGCATGTGCTGCCTACAATTTGCTGGTTGCTAGCACCGTAGGTCATCCCACTTAGCCATGGCGCCTCAAGAACCTTACAGTAACCTTGCATGTTTCCAACGATGGTGACAAGGATGACACCAATTGAAATTTCCGTAGTCAACGCACGTACTTTGAAGATAGGGTGAATTCAACGACGTGTTAAATATATACATGTCAAAGGTGGATAGGTTATAAAATAATGCGATAATACATATTGAGATAAATAACATTTCTGTTCTTCAGAATAAAATTCACGTTCACAGCAGACTAACAGATATTTTTTTTGAACTCCCTTCAGAATATATATTTCTATTTGTCAGAAATGGCATTTTATTAGATTTTTTTATACAGTTGAGAATATTTTCCCGAAACAATTTTTCTGAAAGATATAAGTTGAAGATTACTATAAGGAGCTCGAATTACTATGAGACATACCATATTATCAGATACCCATAAGTATTTCATCCAGACATAGATTAAAATGCACATATATCCGAAACGTAATATCTTAAATTCAGTTTTGCACTTACTTGGTTCCAACTCTTACCATCTAATAAATGAGCCATATATTTTTCCATCGATAAGAACCTAGAATTTCCTTCCAGTTGAAATCACCTTTTTATTAGTGCATTATTCCACATTTCCCTACTCCAGTATTTATGACAATTTTATTGACATAAAGGGGTCGGGAATATGGTGGATTCGGAAGTTAATGGCCCTCCCGTAAAACTGGATAATGTGCCATTATTAGGGATGTCGCATTCATATTAAATGTCGCATTCTTCCCCCAAGAAACGACGAGGAAGCGGAAGGAACAAATTTAAAAGAGTTGTCACTGAAGAATAACACGAGGAGGAGCCATTTTGCCTTCCTGGGCAAAAATGATTCCTCTGATGGGAGTCCGAATGAGAGATATTTCGATATTTATCAATTCGAATGCATTTTGGAATAAGCGTATGTCATTTAATATATGGCTCCCGAGATCCTATGTGTTTTTTAATGAGCTCGTAAAATGAAGGGGTTTGTCTGACTTAGTACGTATTGTTTTCGATTTTGTCTCCGAAATAATGCTGGGATTCTTTTTTCGTTTATAAAAGAGACGTTTCGTTTATGATCAATGTTACGGAAACTAATTATACTGATCTTTTTTTTTTTGGATTCATTGTAACATCAATTGTAATGACTGTAACATCAATTGTAATGACTGTAACATCAATTGTAATTATCGTAACATCAATTGTAATCATTCTAACACCAATTGTAATGATTGTAACATCAATTGTAATTATCGTAACATCAATTGTAATCATTGTAACATCAATTGTAATCATTGTAACATCAATTGTAATCATTGTAACATCAATTGTCATTATTGTAACATCAATTGTAATTATTGTAACAACAATTGTAATAATTGCAATCATTGTAACATCAATTGTAATTATTGTAACATCAATTGTAATTATTGTAACATCAATTGTAATTATTGTAACAACAATTGTAATAATTGCAATCATTGTAACATCAATTGTAATTATTATAACAACAATTGTAATAATTGAAATCATTGTAACATCAATTGTAATAATTGTAATCGTTGTTAGTGCAATCGTAATAATTGTAATCATTGTAACATCAATTGCAATAATTGTAATCATTGTAGCTTGAATCGTAATAATTGTAATCATTGTAACATCAATTGTAATAATTGTAATCATTGTAACATAAATCGTAAAAATTATAATCATTTTAACATAAATTGTAATAATTGTAACATCAATTGCAATAATTGTAATCATTGTAACAACAATTGTAATCATTGTAACAACAATTGTAATCATTGTAACATCAATTGTAAAAATTGTAATCATTGTAGCATGAATCGTAATAATTGTAATCAGTGTAACATCAATTTTAATAATTGTAATCATTGTAAAATGAATCGTAGTAATTTTAATATTAATTATAATAATTGATACATCCATTCTAATCAATCTAACATAAATTTTAATCACTGTAACATTCAAATCTACATTTTATAAATTGAACACATCAAAATCTTCATTTTTTTGTTTAGTGACTATAAAATCATTATCGATGGCAAAATTATAAACTGGCCTTAACTGTAAAATTATAGAATGGATTAACCATCTCCACAAAAGTTTAAATTACGAGATAAATATTTGATTCATGAGTGTTAGGTTCTGTAAAGGTTTTGCTGCTTTCAAACGCCTTGACTGATACGAAGTTCGATTGAACTTTGAGACACGTAGTTAATTAACTTCGCACTGGAGCAACAATGCTTTTTTTTACTTGAATCTAAATTCATCCTCACAGAAACAACGGAGCTGTCGCGTACTCTACTCGTACTACCTCGTCGGTTTGCTCGATGATGTATCTCGTCCTTGGCAAATTTGACCAGATCATGGAAGATATATAATCATTGGAACACTTGGAGTGTTAAAGCAAAAGTGTTAAAAATATGTACTTTACCTAAATTAAAAAACACAAAGCAAATTAATATCTTCTTAATTCTATTTAGAATCTGACTCGAAATCCTACTTTATTTTTGATCTGGTCTGCATTTTATCAAAATATTACCTTTCCTCTTAGAGATATGTAGGAAAAACTGACATTAGAATGCGAAGTACATAGCCCTTAGGTTGGGAAATTCATATTTCTTTATTTGAAAAATAAGAAATGTATAGTGGGTGTAATGTAATGATGACTGACTAACGTAACAAACCCTGTAAATACTGAATATTAAAATAAATTTAGTTCCGGCTCTCTCAAGATACTCATCGTACATCAGAGCCCAGAAAGTGGTTGGTATCTATTTATCGAGCAAACATGGCGACCTTGATTGTTTCGATTGAATATCGAACAATTGTAATTGCTGAACATATGCGAATTACATAGGGGCATTCGAGCTGTTGTAGCAATTATGATTATTCACAATTATTAACATATGTAACAGCGTTCTAGTCCAGATGTGCCCTAATCGTCTAACAGCGATTACAATAATAATTCCGAGCATTGTTCCTATCCAGAATCCTAGTACCTTTTAACACAAAACTTATTGAGAATCCTATTTCATTAGCACATTTCTAAAATTAAAATTTAATATTTATTTATTTAGATTCCACCTTCTAAAATAGTTCGTGAATAATATATCTGTAACAATTTATTTCACGATATGCGAAAATAAAATAGATATTGCGAGCATTTAAGTTTATGTTTCATAACAAAGAGAAAATAAAAGAACATGTGTGTGATAGATAGCTGAAATTTCTTCTAGCAGGATTACAACATTTTAATATGCGAAATGCTTGTTGTATACAGTAAAACTAAGCTCCATATCAGAAACAATAATGTCTGAAACATGACAAAACTAAGCTCCATATTGTACTATAGATGATTTCTGATGCACAGTAAAATCAAGCTACATATAATAATCAACGGATTTGATGTATAGTAAAACTAAGGTTCATATCATAACCATAATTCTGATATGGAGCACAGTGAAGCAATGGTATAGAGACAATGGTTTCTGATACACAACAAAACCAGATCCATTTAATCAAGGATTTCTCGTACACAGTATCTTGGGGTGATAATTCACAGGGATTTTAAAATGGGTCACCAATGTTCAGCTGCGGGTAAAAAGGCTAATAGGTTATTGGGGTATATTAAAAAGACTGTAACTTCAAGGGATAAGAATATAATCTTGCCATTATATAAGGGTTTAGTAAGACCACATCTAGAATATGCTGTACAATTCTGGGCTCCATATATGAGAAAGGACATAGAATCAATTGAAAGGGTTCAGCACAGAGCTACAAAAATAATAAAGGGGCTAGCAAATTTCGACTATAATGAACGTTTAAGTAAGCTAAACATGTATACACTGGAAAGAAGAAGAAGGAGGGGGGATTTGATTTAGCTTTTCAAGTTTGTAAAACAAGGGGACACAGAGGGCTTAAATTTCAATAGGGATAACAGAACAAGGGGCCATGGGTATAAATTGAATAAGACACATTTTAATCGGGATTTAAGGAAAAACTACTACTTTAATAGGGTAATAGACAGTTGGAACGCGTTGCCAGAAAATATAGTTAATTCAAAGGGAGTGTACGAATTTAAGGGGTCTCAGGACTCTTAAAAATTATCCATGTATGCAAAAAAACATCCTTTTTCAAACCAATATAACTTATTAATGAAACAAAGCAGAATTTTTAAACTTTTACCATATAATATTCACATATATTTACATTGTTTCTCAAATTTTAATTTAATTAAAAAATGTTTTAAAAAAGTTATTAAGAAATTTAAATTGGACACTTTTTAATATCAATATTTTACTGCGCGCAAGATTCTGAAGTACAAAATTGATCAAAATGTACAAAATTAATTTTATCTAATAGAAAACTGTTCAGTTTCGATGTTATACACACTTTTTAAGAAATTTAAAAACAAAAAATATGTTTTTAATAAATGTTTTTAAAAAAAATTTTAATTTAAAGAAATTTTTTAACTAAAACTCCTAAAAAAAAAATTCTGTTAATAATTAGTCTGAAAATTGGTGTATAAGTCATAAAGGAACTAATTGTGAGCATATGTATGAAATTTCAGATCAATATGGTAAATAGTTTCTGAGAAATCCTGCGCGCAAACTAAAATTTTGTGTTTTGAGTAAAATGAAGTTAAAGTTGAAAATTTTGATTAAAAAAATTCTGTTAATAATTGGTCTGAAAATTTATGTATAGGTCATAAAGGAACTTATTTTGTGTACAGGTATGAAATTTCAGATTAATATGATAAATAGTTTCTGAGAAATCCAACGCGCACACTAAAATGTTGTGTTTTGAGAAAAATGAAATTAACGTTGAAAAATTTGTTAAAACAAATTTCTGTTAATATTAGGTCTGAAAATTGATGTATAGGTCATAAAGGAACTTATTTTGAGTATATGTTTGAAATTTCAGACTAATATGATAAATAGTTTCTGAGAAATCCAACGCGCAAACTAAAATTTTGTGTTTTGAGAAAAATGAAGTTAACGTTGAAAAATTTGTTAAAACAAATTTCTGTTAATATTTGGTCTGAAAATTGATGTATAGGTCATAAAGGAACTCATTTTGAGTATATGTGTGAAATTTCAGATTAACATGATAAATAGTTTCTGAGAAATCCAACGCGCAAACTAAAATATTGCGTTTTGAGAAAAATGAAATTAAAGTTGAAAAATTTGTTAAAATAAAATTCTGTTAATAATTTGTCTGAAAATTGATGTATAGGTCATAAAGGAACTTATTTTGAGTATATGTATGAAATTTCAGATTAATATGATAAATAGTTTCTGAGAAATCCAACGCGCAAACTAAAATGTTGCGTTTTGAGAAAAATAAAGTTAAAGTTGAAAAATAACATAAAATGAAATTAAATAAACTATGGTTAATTAAAAAGCTCCAGGATTATAAGTGCAGCCCTCAGTAACCTTAAATTGTTCTATTTCTACTGCTGCTTTAATTTTTTTGGCCTTACGAGCTTCAAAGGATGCTTCGGTTGCTCGCCTCTTTGCAGTCGCAATGCGCACTTTGTCCATAGTAATACATTTCACAACATTTGTCTGGCAGATTTTCAAACCTAAAGCACGTATAATTTCAACTCGGCTTTTGCATCCGTCATTGAAGTCACATACAGCCATATATGCAGCTATTTTGCCATATACAGCCATACATGCAGCCGTCAGCCTATTTATGACAGCATCATAAGGAACCCTTTCCACCGATCGTTTTTGCATCCGACAACTTCAACTTTTTACCAAGTGATGCCTTTAATTTACGCAAGTGGCTGCCCATTCGCTTTTGGACATGTCCCACGCACTCTATTTTTGCAACTGTAACATTGTCACCATATGGCTTTTTTTGGACGATTGCCGAAAACGTCTTGGAAACTCCATCCGCTATGTACTGCTGGTATTTTAAACCATGCTTGTTTTCTGATCGACAGAAAATCCTTTGCATGCCGCTCACTTCCATTTGTCCAGCAGACCCACTGTGGGTTTTTTTGCAGTTATGCTGGTGTTTAGCCAGAAAGGCACTGTATTTAAGGCCGAACTTTGGGCCCTTGTAGGTGTCGCACCCCTTGCAATACGACGACATGACTTTGACGACTTTTACGCAGTCAGCCCTGATCAAAGTACAAACACCGACAAGAGATGTATAACCGCGGGTTTTCCATGTCCCATCACCACTAACTGCAATAGAATTTACGGTGCCGTCAATGATTTTTTCTTCCACAGCAGCTTTCCTCGTCGATGCATTTGCGAGCACCTCACTCACGTCTGCAATTTTTGAATTAATCTTGTCGTACGCCTTCTGAGACATGGGCTTTGCAAACACATGACGAAGCCCATGTCTCAGAACACAAACACACAACTTGAACAAAATGTCTCGAGTGAAGATAACCCTTGTCCTATAAATCTCATGGCCAACACTAACCGCCTGTTCACTTCTGGTACATTTTTTTTTGTGTCCAATCAATTCACAGGAATTGAAATTCTGTTGAACCGTGCACTGTCTACAAACTAAAATAAATTTTGAACACAATCCAATAGTGGATTTCTCAATAATCTTAACATTCCCATGGCACACAGAGCAACAGATATGTTTTTCTAGTTGTGAGAACAATAAATAAATATCCACTAATCTGCAGCCATGAAATTCAACGCAAACATCGTTTTCCAATGACTGCAAAACATTGTGTGCAGTCGGCAACTTTCTAGCAGCTGCACTTTTGTTTGGCGAAAGATTTTTAAAAATAACTTGGCCACTTTGAGACTTAGATTTCTTCAAGAATTTATTTCCTTGAAATCTTTTTTTTCTTCTTCGGTCACTTTCCGGATGATCGTTTTGGTCGATTTTCCATATTTGAACACTTTTCATAACAGATGAAAAAACGTGGAAATTCAAAATCGCAAAGTAATAAACAAACAAGGGAAGAAAAAATAGAAGTTGAGTTGTTATTATACTACTCATTCACAAGATTATTTTGATATTAAGTGTGGCTGTTCTGCTAAAAGAATTCATCTAGAGAAGAATGTTTTAGAAATGCTCTCCCAGCTGTCAAAAGTTGGGAGCGGCAGTGGCAAGTTTTTGTTTACTTTTCAACAGAGTTGTTTTATTCTTTTCTCGATAACTCCGGAAGTTTTGGGAGTATCGTTAAACTTTTAGTACCAAAATGTTTAGAAAAGATGGGGCTTCCACATATATTTTTTTCAAGAAATCGAAAATTTTGAGATTTAAGGGTCCTGAGACCCCTTAAGACACAATTGGATAGTCAGTGGGAATTGGAGAATTCATAAACAAAGGACCAGCCTTGTTGGGCTTGAGCCTGTAGCTGGTCGTCAATATTTGTATTTGTATTTGTATTTGTAAAACTAAGCTTCTTATAATAAAGAATTTCTGAGATCGCAAAATAAGCTCCATAAATACAAAACATAAAGCAATCGTCTAACCATATAAACCCAGCAATAATAAACTATACAAGTAGAACTAAGATTCAAATCATAATCAATGTTTTCTGATAAAAATCTAAACCAAATTCTCCATATCAAAAGCAATGGTTTCTGGAACACATGCAAACAATGCTTTGTATTCGAATGGATGAGTTGCATAGACAGCAAAACTCAAATACAGACCAGAAATTTAAGTTTTGAATTCATGGGAAAAATGAGCATTTATCTGAACTTTTCAAAGTATCACGACACAAAATAAAAATGAGCAATTCCAAACTGAGCCAACCATCAGCAAAAACTAAAGCAACACAATTGAACCGTTTATACAAATTCTTTAAAAACGCACTTATGAAAAATATAAATCTCATTTCTGCCGAAAGAGAGTGAAAACTGAGCGAACCCGAGAATTGTACACCTGCCAAAAAGGATCACACGTACAATATATCTCGGTGGTTTTCATTTCCGGTAGTCTGGTAAGGAACTTCGCGGCCGAGGCGGAGGAACATTTTCGGGAACTGTTAAAAAAGTAAAGCGCGTAGGAAATGTAGCAGTAAAGAAGTCGCCTACATTTCCCACTGGTTTCGTTTTTCTTTTAAACATTTTTTCACACATCTCAGCAATCCCTTTAAGCTTAAGTTTCGCTTCGTACCGTGCCAATCCTTAATGCGACGGATATTCGAGATAAAACTTTTTACAGGCAAAAATAGCAGCTTGAAATAAAATAGGTTCTCGCATGTTGGAAACATTCGGTTGGAATGAAAGATGCTGTTTGCATTAGATGATGTCTGTGGTGGAATTCTTTAAAAAAATTGAATAAAATACATTTCTCTAGTTGAAGAAACATTTATTTGAATCAATAAAACACACCCTGTCAATTGAGTCGTATATTAGTAACCAGATTTAAAGATTCAATCCAACTAAAGACCATCGTGTAAGTAGGGACTAGTGAATTTTAAATGTAAAGCAGAGTCAAAATGCTCTCAAGTTTGGGTGGTGAGGAAGTTTTCAGATAGGGGTGCCAACCCACATGATGACGTCACCACGTCACCTGACAATGTTTTGAAATTATGAGTTGTCCTCGGATATTTTCCTTTTGGATTTCTTAATTGAACAAAGGCAAACTAACCGTGCACTACAGAAGTACAACACAGAGCTTACAGAAGTATGTTAATTAAACAAAGACAGGTGAAAAATAATTAAATAAAATTACAAGATTTTGTAAACTCAACAAATTAATATAAAAACAGATTAGATTTAACAAAAACATTGAATTTCATGGACGATGTTTTACCTAACATTCTCAAATCATTCTAAGGGCACATTATTGAATTTAAAGATGCAAGACAGCTGAAAAGCTAATGCTCCACATCTTGTGGCTAATTTTTTCAACACTACATATAATTAGTCCTAAGATGAACTTATATAGATGTTTAGGAAAATTTCTGTGGCCAGAGAGAGATAAAAAGTGTGTAATTTTGAAGTTTGCGAAGAAAATTATGTCCGAGTTCAATCTATGCTTAATAATATGAAAAAATGTTAAGGTGGGGCCAGCTTTTTCAGACGAAACATACCCTTCGTTCAACTTAGGATCAAGTTTGTCATAACATGAGGCTTTGAAATATTTATTAGCAATGTTGACATTTTCTTCAATTGTTAAATTCAAAGCCTCTTTGCCAAAAAAAAAAAAAAAAAAAAAAAAAAAAAATCAGCTCTTAAATTCCCGTAAATCCCATAATGTCCACATATATAGGCTAAGAAAATATCAATGCGTCTATTTTTAAGAGAACTTATTATTAAAAGCATATTTCTCAACGATTAATTTTTTATGCTTATTAAATTAATTTTTCAGCAAATGTGGAGAGGAAATAATCGACAATAATAAGGTACTTAGAAAATAAAATTATAATACCTTTAACCCACCTAACTGTGAGATTAATACAAACCAATTATGTTTCTAAGATGGTGCATTCATTCTGGATCCGATGTTCATAAAACAGCACTCTAATTTGTCTTGAAATAAAACAAAGTCACGGCCGACATTGTTGTTCACCGTAGTACCGTCTGTTAAACAGACTTTCTTTCCGAAAAAGTTTTTTCACATTTTCATCGTACTTAATTAGATGAATTTTGTGAGGGATTTCGCAAAGAGTCAAGTTTTCCTCAACACAGACCATCGAAAAACTTTTTAATATAGATTGATCTCGGATTTTCGCCAGTAACCCGTTGTTCTGCTTCAGCGCTACATAACTTCACATACATCCCTTGAATCAATAACCAAACATTTTACAGCTTAATAAAGATTTATGAAAATCATACATTTATTATTCATATAATTCTTAAGTGTACGAGTAATAAATATTTATTCTACTTTCCAAAGTACAAATATTGAAATAAATTTGTGTTTATATTTTAAGAAAAATATGAATCCCCAATTTATGTGTAAAGCTGATTTTTTAGATAAAAATTGGAAATTAAGTAGAGATCGAAAAATTACTGGAAATAATTTTGAAATACATTTTTAAATTGTTGTGATCTGAATGGAAAATCATGCTGTGATATGTTCCTATAAACACCGGGTATCCACCAGAAAACACTTATTTAAAGTGTTTTATTTTATATGAAATTAAAATTAACGTCAACAGAAGTTTTATATTGAATCATGAAATGCATTGCTAGAAATCTTAAACTATATGTTACAAATGTTTTATAAAACCGTAAATCATATACCCAAAATATAGAAAAAATATGCATTTCATATGTATGTTAAAATAAATTGAGTTTTTACATTACAATTTTCTGTGCACTACATTAACTTTTGCCTCTTGCGATGATTCCATGTAAAATTTAGGTTTGCGAGGGTATGTAGGTAGTTGAGTTTATATCGGAATGGAGTTATATAGGGGGCTATTGACGACGGTCCGAGATAAATCTCAAAGGGAAATATCGAAAGGCTTTTGGAAAGGGGTGAGACAAATAATAAAGATTTGTTGCTATGATAAGTCTTATATTCCTGTAAGAAGCTAATACATAATTTTGATGTGAGATAATATTAAAAAAATTATAGTAAACTTATAACAAATATAAATAAACAACTTTGGGTGTATAGGTGTTGCATATTCCCTTCGAGTGTTTATATTATGAGTTGCAAATCACCAATGTTTATATTACTTTTTTCTGCATTGGATTCATGAATTCCTTTGTTTACATACTGTTGCGATGTCTCAATAATTATTAAATGTTTTGTTGAACTTTGAGTTATACTCTTAATACTAGCCACTTCAATTCTAGCCACTGCGTGGCCAGCACGGCGTTGCCCGTGACAAATCCAAAAGGGCGAAAACGTTGGTTCAAGGAAGAAATAAAACTAATAAATATCTCTATATTAAAAACGAATTCCCATTTGGTTTGCTTCGCAAACCAACATCCCTTGAAAATAAGCATGCACACATGGTGTATGTATATACAATTATACATACACAGCTGGTGTATGTATAATTGTATAATGCTTATTTATATTTTCTGCTTAATGCGTATTATAGAATCACTTAATTTTTTTATACTCATGTCTGAAGTCAAAATTGAAATAGGTGAAAGTGACTGATTATGAGATACTTGCCTAATATGAGATACTAATGTATCTTTAACGGACGATGTCGTTAGATACTGAAAGTTTCATGAACTTTCATGAATTATAATGTTAGTGTTTCATTACAAAGTGTAACCATTGAAACATTCGAGTACTTACATCAATAATTCATAGCGAGTAATAAAGAGATTCAAAAAGGGAAAAGTATAGAAAAATGTATACAAAATATTAATTAATTTGGCATGCACAATTCGATAGTAAAAATTTGCTGTTGAGTAAAAATTACATACTCAAATACTGATCTAGCCTAGTCAATTTATTAGCATATTATAATGGCAAGTATTAGTACTAAGAAGATAAGTTATAGAACGCATTCTAACATCTGAAAACGTCCATTGATTAATGTTTATAATCTTACTGGATTGACCACTTTACTAGATACAAGTCTTTATTACACCAAAGGGAGTGACCGTCTAGGAATACAAACGCATGCTTACAAAATGTCATTAAATGCTAGGGACTTAAGTTGTAATACCGAGTGTTTCGTTAACAGAATAGGGGAAGCTAGGGATTTAAGTTATTTAGTGAATAACACTTTAGGTAATTTCAATTAGATATCTCATCTATCAAGATCTGAACAATTTTGCTAATGAAATATCTTATTAAGAGGTTGCTAATTTTTATGATTAAATGAACAAGGTCTCTTGTTAGTATCCTTCTAATGACGAGAAATCTCGTCCATCAAGATCTGGTCAGTTTTGCTGATAATGGGATACCCCTCAAGATAACCCCCAGGAGGTTTAGGAAGAGATGAATAATCAACCAGCTAAGGAATCGCCTAGATTCTTGACCAACAAAGTCAAGAGATTGCCTATACTGGTATAATAGAGGGAAAAACTTCTCATAAGTGACAGCATATGGGTGGCAAAAACTACTCGTTGATTAAAAATGCCAGCACATAATTATGCATATTAATCGATAAATAATGATAAATAAATACTAACATATATAGTTGAATTTACGTCGCACTGGAGCAACACACTGCTCAACCTCGACAGAAAGGATCCGAAGACAACAACTCGTCATTTTGTACCAGGAACGAAGACAAGATCAACACTTGAGGCAAGAACCCGCTCTCCGAATTTTTACATCACTCCAACGTGAGGACATTTAAGATCACGATATATTTGACATACGTTAATAGATTTCAAGTATTCGACACGGTATTAGCCTATATTATCACGCGTTGTATGACCACATATTCTATAACCACTTTTTCATCCTGTTACATGGCTGGATTTTAATCCAATCAAGCATGAATGAGATGACATGGAGCGTTTTACAGTGGTAGGTTGGTTGGCTTTATTGAGTTTTATGACAAAGGGTTATTAACTTTACCAGCCAGTATCAAATAATGAACAAATACATACGGTGAAAGTTTTACTGACTCAGAAGACAAAAGTACACCCAGGGAGGAATCAAACATGACAGGAAGTGTACATACGATCTAGAACTCATAAGTTGCTAGCGCAGTGGACAAACTCATTGAGTCACGGCAACTCCTTTTGCATAGAGGATATATATGTTATTAAATTTGAGCAGTTCTAAAAGTTTGATCATTAGCCTGGCACAATATTTCTGAAGAACATATTACCTTTATGGATGGACATCACAATGAAATTATCTTATTAATGCAAAAAAAAAATATATCGATATCTTACTGTCTTAAATAAATTCCTTAGTGTTTATTGATATTTGAAACATAATTTAACCTTTTGACTATGGCTATAGACTTAACTGGGGCGATTCTTTCATTGCACGATTCTTATAACGTTCAAGGTACAACTGTTGTATCAGCCGTATTCTAAATTCTTTCTTGGCTTGCTTTGCATAACTTTCAAGGTACAACTGCTTTTGATTCTGTAGTCTAAATTATTTCTTGGTACGATCAAAGTAGCTGCTGTAGTGGCCGTAGTCTAAAGGTTAAAATATTGTTTTTTTAATCTAACATTCAGTGAACACTTAGATCCATTCTTATAGGTATAGAAAGGCATACATTACTTTGCTACAAGCAAATGAAAAGATAATATCTATGGAAAGAAGAAAATCAGCGAAATTGGAATACCTTTACGATACAACTGCCTTTCATACCGCTAAGTAAAGTTAATAATGGGGTGTTCCAACATTCGAACAATGCACCCCGAAACTACTGCTGTTAGCCACCAGTCGTAAGAATTCTTTCCATTCACCCCGAAAACTTTCCGAGGAATTCAAAAGGCGCATCGTTCATCAAGACAGATTAGCAAGATGGTCTTTGCGAAAACTTTTCTTCTCGCTCGAAAACCAAAAAGTTAGAATAAAAAGAGGGGTACAAACGCCTTCGCACCTGAGGACTGGGGCTTCCTTTTTACAGGTGGAATGGCTGTGGGGCGTCATTAAAGGCGAAAGCTCGGGCGTCCATTAGAATTTTTAATGCCTCATCTCTCGGCCGAGCGTATATCGAGTTAATGCGTGGAGTTTCTCTGGCAAAAGGAGTAATTTCTGCCCGATAAAAATCAAAGTGGCAGAGGAGGGTTTCCCCCAGACTGGCACGGACTCGCCGAGAGGTCATTTGTGGGCTTTTCTTTCCATAAATGCAGCAGCTTCTGAGGGAGAAGTGATAAAGGGAGATATGGGGTGAGGCAAAAGGGGAAGTTGTAGAAAAGGTTATTTTGGGGAAGATCGATTTTTATGCTGTGTGTGTGCTCATCAAGTCGGGAACTATACCTTTTTCACCCTTTCTGGGGATTCTCCTCTTTGATGTATTCTGCCTTTCTCTGCATTATAGGATATTAGGCCGAAATAGTTGATGCGTTTATAGGAAAGCAGATGATTTAATTTTTCGCGAAGTGATGGCAATGGATTTGATAATCGTTGGGTTTCTGCTAAGTAATAGAAAGTTGTAGACCTCTACTATTATGCAAGTATGATATAATTGCCTAACATGAAGAATTTCTAAAAATGTGTAGGGGTGATAGGTAAGTAATTAATTAACAGCACAATGCATTCCCAAGGGAAATATGGGTCTATGAAGCCGTTACTCCATAGTTTTGTCTACTGACTTATCAGCCTGCGACTTGTAGGCGGTGCATGTTTGATTCCTGTAACTACCCTGGCTGCACCCAGCGTATTTACAGGAATCACACTGGAATTACAGGTTTACTGATGCTTTCATGTATCAGTAAAACAGTTCTTTGCATATGTTCTATGTATATTTACTTGACGGAAGAGACATTGTTGATTAGATTTAGCACTTGCGCAATGAAAACATCAACCAAAGGTGGGTCAGAAAGTATGATTTTTTAGCTTTATCTCATATCATGAAATATGAGGGAATAACTATTTCCCTTTTATAGGGATATTTTGATATTGTGCATTACACCAAACTATTTTGATATTATTATTGAATGTGATCACTAAATTCCAACTCATACTCCCATTAACGTAGCAAATCAGTTAATCTACAAATTAGCTATGAAATGTGCACATTAACGGCTTTCGAGCTTTAGCGGTAACATTTACATTAAAATACTAATATATATACAATACACTACTTCTTTTAAAATTCTTAACATAATTTTGCCTCGTTAATTGGAATGATACAAAACTTCATCGAAAGTATTAATTGATACCTCATGATTTGACCTCTCTCGTAATGACTTTGTAGACCACTTTTCCCCCTTAAAACAAGCATTAATAATCATTTCGTCTCGACATGGAATACTAATGTATGGAAAGTCATCCATATTTGTAGACTTCCTGTATATGGACAAGCCTATTTGAGGACTTTTGACTGCTCGTTGTGCACGTATTTTATTTTATTAGTTCCCCTATTCAGAGTAATACAATTTATATAAAACTAACATACCCATAATATAAATATTTTATTACTAAAAAATACAAAAACATGATGGACGTGTATCGAATTCATTTCACATCAAACCATTGCTAAGATTTTCCCTCTTGAGGTAGTTTATAATAATATATTAAATGTTTTCTCTAAAAAAAATCATATAATAATTTTATATGAGTGTATAGCTGTGTTGTATGCATCTTGGGAATCAAAATAAATATAATATTTCTTTTTAAGCTAATTTGCAGGAATTTGTAAAAATATCAGGTATAAAAACATCAATGTTTCCGTTATTCCATTTTACCGAAAAATGTATATCGTTTCACCTCAACATTCAATATAAAATAATTGTTTTAATACGATTTCAAAATTTCATTCTTGAATCAGAATATGTTCTCAAATTTATGAATAACGATATGGATAAATGCAAATAATAAAGCAAAAATCCCATTTTTGTTTGTTTTAATTAAAACAATTTTTTACATACTATGAGATCAGTGTATCCTAATCTGCCTTAAATTTTGATAAAAAAAACTATATCATGGTTTCAAATTTGAAACTCTAAGGATAACAGCACTGGTTAATTTTTGACAAAGCGTTTCGAACTTTATTTTAAATGCAAACTGACTCGAGTTTCTTAGGCTTTCTTAGATAGTTAAATATTTAGAAAATATAAGTATTCATGTTATTTTAAATATTTTCTGTTATCCATACTCCTTACTTTGTATATATATATATATATATATATATATATATATATATATATATATATATATATATATATATATATATATATATATATATATATATATATATATATATATATATATGTTATTTACGATTTCCAATGGCAATACCTTTCGAAACAGTTTTCACTGCTATTCTATGCATATGTATCACCAGACTGATGTTCTATTCATATGTAAAATTTTTTTTTAAATGAAAAACACACTATCAAAAACTTGATGCATCTATATATAACTATGAAATTTCGAATTCAAAATTATCTTTGCGAGACAAGCAAATGATTATAGTTTGTGAAGTATACATAAGAAATGCACATCCTGAGGATTAATGAAGAGGTGTTCTTCGATATTTATGCCTTTAAATCTAACTAAGTAGTTATCATAATGCTTTATTAGGCAATAGGGGGCCTTGAATTGAATGACTGACAGTGCATATCGTAGTCTTGTCGACAAATTACGCATCAGCTTGGTCAAACATCGATTTACATGACAATGCGTTGACTACAATGAGTCACTGAAACTAAACATGCTAGTCACGGAGTCTCTTATCAAACAGAACAAATTCCGAGGGATAATATTCTCATAGTAAAACAAGTTGAAACAGCTCCAGACTTTTCGACCTATATCTCCTACTACCTTATAGACCACCCAACGATGCAAATCTTCAACAAAACAACCTCTGGTATCATTAACCCTACAAGTGGTTTCGATGAGATATCTCGTTCATCAAGATCTGAGCAATGACGAGATATTTCGTCATCAAGATAGTGCCGATTTTTTTATGATTTTGAGATGAAGATCTGGTCAGTTTTCCTTTAATGATACGATATCTCGCCCATCAAGATGTGGTTAGTTTTGCTAATGATAACATACCTTGTCCAGACAACAACAAAGAGGATTAAGAACAATTAAAACACACCTAGTAGAGACAGAATGGCAGGCACGTCGACCATTAACCCTCCTGATGGCCTTTTTTCACGTCCATAATTGCCCCAGCCTCTGGTGCAAAAACGTATTTCAAACTCACCAGTTCTATGCAAATGGCAATTTGTGTTTCCCACTTGAAGAAATAGGTCAGTTTTGTCTGTACAAGGTTTATCGCAGTTAGCAAAATAGACCAAATCCTTATCGAGATATCTCTTAGAAATTATCTGGAGGATTAAAACGCCTGACGAATTCCACTTCTGTTTCGAAGCAGATGATCAGCGCATGCGCGTGTGGTGGAGACCACAGCCAGTGCTACCACATTCCTAATTTACAGTCAAATGACAAACCTCTAAATTCTTATGTAGTGGTGTGAAGAGCAGTCACTTACGACAGGCGTAGTGGTAAAGGGATAGTAAGTAGACAGCCATAACAACACTATCAGCAAACACTACCTCTTTTGACTTTCATGTCACGTATACAAACGGGTACTTACCAGCCCGATAACGCCCAGCCACACAGGGCTCATCCTTGCCAAGTGCAGCATTGAGCGTGTGGTGTATACTTGAACGTAAATTGCACCATTCCCAAAACGTAAGGAATCTGAAACAATAGCTACATAATACATGGTATAGTTTAAAGGGTAACATAAGAACTCCCTAATGGGCCGTATATTACCACATTTGTCACCAAACGAGTCATTACAAATTACTCATTTATGATATGTTTGCCCTAATTAGGGTTTCTTAGTTTTAAATATTGAGATCATAACTTTATATTCATGTGTATCACACATGCTAAGGTTCAATGTTATCGAACACAGGCTTTAGAGTGTTTAGATCTTTTTCGAAATGAGTTATAAAAACAAGGGAAAGCAATATTTAAAGTTGAATGAAATTGATACAATACAAGGAATTTCGTAGATGATTGTTATATAGAATTAAAGCTCAAAGAATGTTAAAAATATTAATGAAACACCTTATATACACTTAATAAATACGATTTATTTTCAAACTCAAGCACATATTATTGAAAATACACATTATGAGTTAATTTGTATGAGCCGCATTTCATGTATAAGAACTTCATCTCTAAACCAATGAAAATTATTAGGGAAACAAAGTTAGCACCATCTCATAAAAAACACTAAATAAAAATAAAATATTTAAATTTTTTAATCGTAACGTTCAGTTAAATTTATACTTCTAGCTACATTAGTTTGCATCGAGACGATAAACATCTATGCAGAATATCTTTCACATAGATGATCGTCATTCATTCAGTCCAAGAAAATCATTTTTTATATTAATCATTTTGGAGATTATATATTTACGTTTACTGAAAGAGAGATTGATGGTCTTCGGTTCGAGAGCAATTCTTCAATTCGCAGCAATACGCTCATAGTGGATATTTTTGAAGTTCAAAATAAAACAGGGATACATAAAATACATTCAAGTTTTTACTATCCCAATCTTACTAATAATAGTCTTAGTTTGTAACGCTGATTTAAGTGCACACACAGTGCAATATTTCATTCCAATGAACCAGTTTTAATTGATGGTTTAAAAAAATAAAGGTATAAAAACATATGCTTAGAAACAGCTCATTCCTTGAAAGTAAAATATGTGTTATTGATTAAAACAGTTCTACGCTTTACATATGAAAATATATACTTTATCGGATTAGTCAGGAATTGCAACCTCGGAGCAATGTACACATTATAGACCTCACAAAACAATTAGTCTCTCTGATTTCTTCCAGTAAAACATAGTTAGTTGATTTGCCATTACTAGAGCTCGGATTTTGGCATATTTTGCATACCTTTATTTAGCTCCTAATGTTGATTGAAATCCGTAGTGAGTGTTTTTTTAGCAATTTGAAACCAAAAATACTCGAATTTATTTTGCATATCTGGGACCAATTTGCAAGGTTTTTTTTGTGCATATTTATTGCATATTTGGACGATTTTCTGTTTTTAAACATGTATACAAAAAATATTCAAACTAATTTTTTTTTTCAAATAACTTTGCTCAGTGCTTTGTTTGGAGCGAAGATTTTTAGAAGCAAAACGCATTTAGGATAGTTGGTCTCGCTTCTTGTTTAGCCAAAAATGTATAGATAAAGATAGATAGTGGAACAGAAAAATTGCAATCATTGTGTCTTACAGCTCAGCCCTAATTTAATTAAATAATCAGGCAGTCATATTTTCCTTTCACCGTTCACTCTTCACAGGGAAAATGAGGTCAATTTTAAGTGAAGGCCACTTTGTTCAACGTAAGCTAGATAGTTAGTTCAGGTCAATGACTGCTCAGTTTGATTTACCCCTCCCTCTCGAACCACAGTTTTAAAAATAAGTACACCTGTTACCTTCTTTCGGCTTTCAGTTCTGTAAAGTCGCAATGAATCCAGTCTTTTTGGAAATTAAATTAACAGCTATTGTTACACACGACTATTTACAGAGGTTTAATAATAATGAAAGCAAAAGCGTGAAGCAAAACATACCGCTTAGCTTCATAATAATGAAATTGCTTAGGAGACATCTCAGTCAAACGGAGTCCGCAAGCTATCTGAGAACATTTTTGGTTGACGGGGAGATGCATCAAGGTCACCCAACAGACAGGATATGTCCCACACAGTCGCCCGTCATTTAAACCACTTGGGCGCGGTTGAAGAGGTTGCGCCAGAATCAGCTGAGATTGACCCCCAACAAATATTAGCTTACCGATTCCTCCCCATCGTCCCATGTGACGTGGAAAGGTCTTTATCCTCATTGAAGAATGTTTTAAGTGGAAAAAAACGAAGTTAAAGATTGGAAACCTTGAAAAAACTTTGATTATTCAATGTAATTTCAATTAGTTGGAGAGCGTTCAGTGTTGCAAATAGACAAGTTTCCACCCGGGGCAAGAACTCGCCTTGGCACCCCCACCAACCAAGCAAACCCAAACCCTCCCCGACAACACCTGTTAACGCCACAGCACATTAATTCCATTATTTCAATTTTTTTAAATTCAACTCTTAGATGGCATAATTTTTTTTAATGGTAAAGAGATTAATTGCAACAATTTCATTTTTTGTATAAGATAAAATACTAAATTAATATTAAGATATTTCGTTGACAAATAAGCGTACTGCAAAACTGACGTTTCTACTAGACACTCTAAAAGCTAACCGAGTTCAGTTCCGTCAGCCTGCGCTAAGTATCAAAGCCACTTGGAAGACAGGAAACTTACGTTATCCTAAACACTCGGACGCTACGACGTTACAGCCCCTTCTTTACTAACATCCAACTCATGCAACACTTAAACATTCTGCATTTAGCTCGTTTTATAGGTTTTGCAGTCAACGGGTTTTTCCTCTCCCTTTTTTACTATCGTAAATATATATAGAAAAAAAAAATATCGGCTTGTTTAGCGCCCCTTCCCAATACGGCGCCTGGTCACATGTCACGTATGTCCTCCTCCTAGTTAAGACCTTGAGGATGTTTGAAGTGCTTTCATTTGAATCTACAGTTTTTCGAATATGTAATATTTGTATATTTTTTATTTTGTATATTTTTTATTTTGTATATTTTTTATTTTGTATATTTTTTATTTTGTATATTTTTTATTTTGTATATTTTTTATTTTGTATATTTTTTATTTTGTATATTTTTTATTTTGTATATTTTTTATTTTGTATATTTTTTATTTTGTATATTTTTTATTTTGTATATTTGTTGCTTTGTAGATTTTTTACTATCTTTATCTGGTGCTATAAAAATAAAATTTTCAATTAATTGAATGAAAGCATGGCTCATTTTCACTTTATCCTCCTCACTACCCTTTTTGAGAGAATGAAATTTTTTTTTGTTGCAATTTCGCATATTTGGGGGTTTTAGTGCATATTTTGGGATTTTGTAATGCTAATTTCAGGTCACATTTTTGCATATCGATCCCATCTCGAGTCATTACATATGCTAAGGCTATTCACGTGGGCACCAATTATTTTCTTGTGTAGAAATATCTAGCCGATAATAGCTGTTGAATATGTGAGAAACTAGTATTTTAAATCTACCAATTTTATTTAGCAAGGTATGCAAAGCCAATATAATCCCAGAAGCTCGGTAAACATATATAGAAAATTTGGCTACAAGAAGTAAATACAATGACTTTATTACCATGCTAACTTTTTATTTAACGTCATACTAGAGCAACACAACGGGTTATTGAATACGGTCCGGGATCATTCCCTTAAAGAAAAGATCGGAGGTTTACACCTCGTAATTTTGAACCACGGTTCGATGACGAGACTACACCTGAGCTGGCACCCAACTCTTCAAACTTCCACACCAACCCAACGTGAGGACTTTCGGCCACGACAGATTTAAGGTGTACCAGCATCCTCTACACCATACGCTTACAAACCCCCCTGCCTGGACCCGAACCAGGAGCCTTCCGATATAAACGTTAACACCTTAACCACTATACAGGTTGGTCGGTCTTAATACCATGCAGCTGTATTTGCTGTTACGATTCACTGGTAAGGTATAGTTACCCCTTCCTAACCAAGTTAGAATGTGAAACAGAAACATTGGTAATCAAAAATCTGCTTAGACATTTGGTACAACCTGTCTCCAGTCATGAACCAATCAATGCCCAGGCGAGCTGCAGCTGTTTTGCAGGTCAAAGGAGGCCCAACGCGTTATTGAATAGGTGGTCATAATGTTTCGACTTCAGTGTGTAGGATATATTTATTTTTATAACCTATTTTATTTGGAATTAAAAATATATATAATTTCAACGAATACAGTTATTTATAGGTTCACATCTATAGATTTCAATGACGCATGATTGCAATTTATGTACCGTGAACTCGATTCACAGAACTCCTGCCCCCTCAATTTCTTAGGTAATATACCAACCCCTTAATGAAATGTAAATTTAAAGAATATGAAACGCTTCTTAAACTTCAAAGAAAGTATTAGGAAGTGTTCTCTCTTCATGTAATCAAGTTTTAGCTTTGCCTCGTATTTAATTAAATTTGAGGCCACAGAATGAACAAAGTAAAAAGGAACACTGTTGATTAAAACTATGTTAGGAAGCTACAGTTTTCAAGAAATCCAGTTTGATGATATTAATAGGTTTACAAATTTTAGCGCATTTATAACTTAGGAAATATTTTTGCAATGTCGTTTTATTTGAGTTTTAAAATTCTTTCAATTTTATTGCATTTTGATGTTATTAGAAAATAATGCTTCTCAAACCTATGTCACATAATTTGCTGTTTAGTTTTAAGATGCTTAAAGTAGTTAAGCTAAATTATAAGTGAAATATCTACGCTGCGATAGAAGTAAAAGTCCATCCACAAAGCGTAAAGTTTGATGAGTATATTTCATACTCGAAACGTGATGATTTTATTTATAGAAAAACGTTTTTCCTGCGAAAAATTTATAATTCTTCATCCAAAGTTAAAATGAATAACCCCAAAAATGTAAAATTCGTAAAACACGTATCTTTAAGTGTCTACTTTATGAGAAAGCCTTAAAGTTGTTACGTATATGCATTTCAATACATCGTTTTACATTTAGCATGCATGTAATATCAAGAAAATTATGAACATAGTATTTTTTGCATATCCTTCTCAATACATACATAGTTAAAATGAAAATAACAAATACATTTATTCATATATCGCACTCCGGGAAGAAAAGTGACGCATCTCAAAATTGCAGAATTTGAGAAACATCAACTTAAAGGATACTATAAAAATTATATTGAAATATTATGAGCTTCTTTTAAAATTAAGATAAGTATTTATGGTGATAACTTCTGTTGTATTCTATAGAATTGTAATAAAACACGCTGGGGCGCCTCATACATATTTTTCAATGACATAAACTCACAACATTTATATTTTTTGACTTGTGTCACTTTTCTTGCCGGGGTGCGATATGCAACTATATTAAATTCTAGAAAGATTACATAGCACAGATATGAAGATTTTGTTCAATTTAAATATTAATAAATATAATCATAGGGACCTAAAAATGTTGAAAATGATTATTTAAATGCTTCTTCAGAAATTATTTATTTTAATTGGTATACAGATAGCCATTTTTTATCTACGTACTGAATCGTTTTAATACAATTATGGAAACACTGCAAACAATGCATTACTCAATACTAATATATTGTTGAAAATAATATTAAGAACGAATACTCAGAAAGTCAATTTTTACATTAAAACTCATTTCAGCTTTCTTCCCTTAATCGGCTCAATTTTCAGTCTTATTAGAGAACAGATTAGTATACGACGATTACCTTAAAATCGAACTATGCTTGAAATATTAGAGAATCTCTTACCCCCAAAATACTCATTTCGTATTAGCGTAAGCCTCTTTAAGACAAGAAAAAACTCTATAACCCCTCTCCCCACGATGTATACTAATTTGTAGCTGTGGCGGCCCGAAAAGAACAGGAAGATGGAAGCCCCCTTAAGATAGACGCAACAACAAACAAATCATGTAAGGCTTGTCGAAGTTGGGGCAATAGAAAATCCTCAATGAACCATTCTTAGCCCACTGATTAAACCTCCTCGGTGAAGTCAGCACCTACAGAATGTTGCCTGATTAACGCTGGAAGAGTCTGTGTAGATTCCATTCTCCTCCTCGTAGCTTTTTTTTGTATGTTTCTTTCGAGACTTCCTTTGGAGCCTTATTCTGTAAACTCCCTGGCAACGCTTTTGGTGCCAATCTAGGTGTTTGTACCTATTTATTTCTTGAGCTGCTTTCAGCGAGAAAAAGCAAAAAGCGGAGGAAGGTTAACCATTAGGTGCGAGTCTTTTTTTCCAAGTAAGGGTTTCCTCTTTCCTTTCTTTGGCATTTGATTCCTTCGCTGAGGTGCGGGGGATAGAGTTGTTCATTCAGATCACGCGACTCATAATATTCAGACTTGTAGGACGTGTGCTCGAATACAGAGTACTGGTACTCCGAGTATTTTTTTACTCTTGCTCTTAGAGATTGCGTGATCGTAGCACTTATATTTAATTGTGGGACAGGTTAAACGGTTATACAGCTTGATATCACGCTTTTATGGTGAATAATTGATTTCAAGGACATTTTGACGTAATAATCAGCTTCAAGGACATTGGCTATCATGTGTGAAAATTATAATGCGTCAAATTTAATTTTTGACGGAACATTTTTAATGTTATTATGGAAGTTTGTTATGTCTGAACTAGATATTGATTTCTTCGAAAACCGTACTTTATTTAAATTTTTTTTACTATACAATTAATTCTCTATTACTCTAACATGTAGAAAATTGTATGTTATAAATAATTACAAATTATTTTAATTTTTAAGTTGTAAGTTCTTATGGAAATAAGACCAAATAAAATGTATTTATGTCTAAAATGATATCCGATTTTGATAATTACAATAAAGTAATCTTGTTATAACATTAACGTACCATATTTTGAAAATAATAACTTAACTAAACTATCAAGTAACTACGTAGATCCATAGTCTAAATTATGACATTTTTGTTACTTGTTAATTTTTGAGACAGCCAAAACAATTGTAAGGCAACGTACATCTAACGAATAATTTAACTGATAAATTAAGGGTTATGTAAACAATACAGCTTTTGGAATATCAGTACCATGTAAACTGCATTCCATATAATTCCACTAAATGTTTTGCAGTTGAAAAGTTTCTTATTTTGTACTATTTTGATACTTGGAAAATAAATTACAGTAATTAAGAAATATGCATCACATTTTCCCTTTAAAAAATAAACATAATACTTCATAAATCTTGTGACCCTATACATAAAAGATATTTTTTGGACTTTTGTCAACGGACTCATTTGCTGACGTGTCTGATGCTTTTATTTTTATTTTTCAGCAATTATGGATCCATATGGCGTATCATACCAAAGCTTGTAGCCTTCTGCAACAGTTTGAGTGGAATGCCTCTCAAATATGAAACAGTCGTGGAGCAATGCCAAAATGCTCGACAGTATCTTCTTTTATTGAGATGAAGCAACAGAATTCAGATAAACATAATATGAGGACAAGTGTAAGATGTGGACCATTGTGTCTCTTTCAAAAGGGTTTCAGTGACTTCCATTTATTTTATTTCTATGAGTAGAATGGGAAAATATTCAGACGGGTTTTTTTAAGTTCATTTTGTTTTTCTGCTGCAGAGAGAAAAAGGATTTTGAATGAGATCAAAAGAAATTCAGTTCGAACAATGTTTAAAATACTGATATAAGAAGGTTTTAACTTTTGATCTGTTGAATTGTTCATGTACATAACAATTAGTAATGCTACCCGTTTGAGTTGTAAATAAAAAATACCCAATGTTTCCGTCGATTTAATATATTTCTATTTTTATAAATATTGTCACGAATAACTGTTCTTATATCACTAATCACCATATAAATGCACAGTTTATAAGATTTGAATAAGAATGTTTATTTTATTAAAAAACACCCCTCTATAGACTTTTTTGTCGGTAGGTACTTGAATTAACTTCACTGGAGCAACACAACGGCCATTTTACGACGATCCGGGACAATCCTGAAGTGAAAGATCCGTGCATAACACCTCGTAATTTTGAACCAGGATAATTTTGTGGAAAATACTTACTGTAATTAATCTTGTTTCCTGAATTTCTACTTTATAATCACTTTTTTCAGGTACAATAATTCATTCATTATAGTAAATTATGATACAAATATAATTATGGGTAAGTTGAACTTGATTATGTTTACTTAGAAGTGTATTTCCTATTTTACTTCATATCTGCATACAGGAAAATTCTAAATTCTCATGACAAACTTTGAAAGATGGAAGGTACATCAAAATGATATTTTTTTCTTTCAAATAAAGCATATTCGCAACTATTGTACGTATTTGCTAGAGGTCGTAGTTTGGTACGTTTGCAAATTGCTCTTTTTGAACTTTATCATTCACAGTGATTTGCACACGTGATGGAGCATTAAGATAATTCTGAGATTTTGTACATACATTTAAAGCGTGATGGCTACCAATGGCAACTTAAGAAATAATAAAATATTTAAAATGGGCGCTTCTCCAATAGCCATGTGTTGCGAGTTTGAATCCAACCAAAGACCGTCGTGTTCAAAGGGGGCTGGTGCATGTTCAATCTGTCGTGGTCTCAAATAGCGTGGAAGTTTGAAGTAAAAAGTGCCCGCTCAGGTATAGCCTCGTCATCTGACCATGATTAAAGTCTTAAATTAGAGCATTTGCACACTCCGATGTGTTAAACTAGATCATTTCATGTCACTCCTTTTGTAATTATGTAATGTTCCATCACTTGTGAAATAAGCTTAGAGAAAGACGAATGTTTAAAAAGGACAGTTTGCGCCATAGTGGCGGACACGTATTCTTTGACACTTTCCTGTCTATGAGCCTTACCATCCTTTAGAGTTTTACTAGAGAATTTTGAATCATTGTGCAAATAGAATATCCCTAATTTCGGAATATTTTTAAGAAATTCGTAAAGAAACTGGTAAAAAAAGACTATTGAACTTCCTTTGCTTTAAGGGGTCTCAGGACTCTTAAAAATTATCCATGTATGCAAAAAAACATCCTTTTTCAAACCAATATAACTTATTAATGAAACAAAGCAGAATTTTTAAACTTTTACCATATAATATTCACATATATTTACATTGTTTCTCAAATTTTTATTTAATTAAAAAATGTTTTAAAAAAGTTATTAAGAAATTTAAATTGGACACTTTTTAATATCAATATTTTACTGCGCGCAAGATTCTGAAGTACAAAATTGATCAAAATGTACAAAATTAATTTTATCTAATAGAAAACTGTTCAGTTTCGATGTTATACACACTTTTTAAGAAATTTAAAAACAAAAAATATGTTTTTAATAAATTTTTTTTAAAAATTTTTTAATTTAAAGAAATTTTTTAACTAAAACTCCTAAAAAAAAAATTCTGTTAATAATTAGTCTGAAAATTGGTGTATAAGTCATAAAGGAACTAATTGTGAGCATATGTATGAAATTTCAGATCAATATGGTAAATGGTTTCTGAGAAATCCTGCGCGCAAACTAAAATTTTGTGTTTTGAGTAAAATGAAGTTAAAGTTGAAAATTTTGATAAAAAAAATTCTGTTAATAATTGGTCTGAAAATTTATGTATAGGTCATAAAGGAACTTATTTTGTGTACAGGTATGAAATTTCAGATTAATATGATAAATAGTTTCTGAGAAATCCAACGCGCACACTAAAATGTTGCGTTTTGAGAAAAATGAAATTAACGTTGAAAAATTTGTTAAAACAAATTTCTGTTAATATTTGGTCTGAAAATTGATGTATAGGTCATAAAGGAACTTATTTTGAGTATATGTTTGAAATTTCAGACTAATATGATAAATAGTTTCTGAGAAATCCAACGCGCAAACTAAAATTTTGTGTTTTGAGAAAAATGAAGTTAACGTTGAAAAATTTGTTAAAACAAATTTCTGTTAATATTTGGTCTGAAAATTGATGTATAGGTCATAAAGGAACTCATTTTGAGTATATGTGTGAAATTTCAGATTAACATGATAAATAGTTTCTGAGAAATCCAACGCGCAAACTAAAATATTGCGTTTTGAGAAAAATGAAATTAAAGTTGAAAAATTTGTTAAAATAAAATTCTGTTAATAATTTGTCTGAAAATTGATGTATAGGTCATAAAGGAACTTATTTTGAGTATATGTATGAAATTTCAGATTAATATGATAAATAGTTTCTGTGAAATCCAACGCGCAAACTAAAATGTTGCGTTTTGAGAAAAATAAAGTTAAAGTTGAAAAATAACATAAAATGAAATTAAATAAACTATGGTTAATTAAAAAGCTCCAGGATCATAAGTGCAGCCCTCAGTAACCTTAAATTGTTCTATTTCTACTGCTGCTTTAATTTTTTTGGCCTTACGAGCTTCAAAGGATGCTTCGGTTGCTCGCCTCTTTGCAGTCGCAATGCGCACTTTGTCCATAGTAATACATTTCACAACATTTGTCTGGCAGATTTTCAAACCTAAAGCACGTATAATTTCAACTCGGCTTTTGCATCCGTCATTGAAGTCACATACAGCCATATATGCAGCTATTTTGCCATATACAGCCATACATGCAGCCGTCAGCCTATTTATGACAGCATCATAAGGAACCCTTTCTACCGATCGTTTTTGCATCCGACAACTTCAACTTCTTTTTACCAAGTGATGCCTTTAATTTACGCAAGTGGCTGCCCATTCGCTTTTGGACATGTCCCACGCACTCTATTTTTGCAACTGTAACATTGTCACCATATGGCTTTTTTTGGACGATTGCCGAAAACGTCTTGGAAACTCCATCTCCTATGTACTGCTGGTATTTTAAACCATGCTTGTTTTCTGATCGACAGAAAATCCTTTGCATGCCGCTCACTTCCATTTGTCCAGCAGACCAACTGTGGTTTTTTTTGCAGTTATGCTGGTGTTTAGCCAGAAAGGCACTGTATTTAAGGCCGAACTTTGGGCCCTTGTAGGTGTCGCACCCCTTGCAATACGACGACATGACTTTGACGACTTTTACGCAGTCAGCCCTGATCAAAGTACAAACACCGACAAGAGATGTATAACCGCGGGTTTTCCATGTCCCATCACCACTAACTGCAATAGAATTTACGGTGCCGTCAATGATTTTTCCTTCCACAGCAGCTTTCCTCGTCGATGCATTTGCGAGCACCTCACTCACGTCTGCAATTTTTGAATTAATCTTGTCGTACGCCTTCTGAGACATGGGCTTTGCAAACACATGCCGAAACCCATGTCTCAGAACACAAACACACAACTTGAACAAAATGTCTCGAGTGAAGATAACCCTTGGCCTATAAATCTCATGGCCAACACTGACCGCCTGTTCACTTCTGGTACATTTTTTTTGTGTCCAATCAATTCACAGGAATTGAAATTCTGTTGAACCGTGCACTGTCTACAAACTAAAATAAATTTTGAACACAATCCAATAGTGGATTTCTCAATAATCTTAACATTCCCATGGCACACAGAGCAACAGATATGTTTTTCTAGTTGTGAGAACAATAAATAAATATCCACTAATCTGTAGCCATGAAATTCAACGCAAACATCGTTTTCCAATGACTGCAAAACATTGTGTGCAGTCGGCAACTTTCTAGCAGCTGCACTTTTGTTTGGCGAAAGATTTTTAAAAATAACTTGGCCACTTTGAGACTTAGATTTCTTCAAGAATTTATTTCCTTGAAATCTTTTCTTCTTCGGTCACTTTCCGGATGATCGTTTTGGCCGATTTTCCATATTTGAACACTTTTCATAACAGATGAAAAAACGTGGAAATTCAAAATCGCAAAGTAATAAACAAACAAGGGAAGAAAAAATAGAAGTTGAGTTGTTATTATACTACTCATTCACAAGATTATTTTGATATTAAGTGTGGCTGTTCTGCTAAAAGAATTCATCTAGAGAAGAATGTTTTAGAAATGCTCTCCCAGCTGTCAAAAGTTGGGAGCGGCAGTGGCAAGTTTTTGTTTACTTTTCAACAGAGTTGTTTTATTCTTTTCTCGATAACTCCGGAAGTGTTGGGAGTATCGTTAAACTTTTAGTACCAAAATGTTCAGAAAAGATGGGGCTTCCACATATATTTTTTTCAAGAAATCGAAAATTTTGAGATTTAAGGGTCCTGAGACCCCTTAAAAGATTTTTTGGGGATGGGAAAAAAACTATCACGGATAGAGAACACTTTAACACAAGTCAAATGTGTTGAACATGAAAACGATCAAGGAAATTAACTTGACCACATTAGTAATAAAAGTAATTCAGTAAAATTTACAGATCAATTAACAAAAGTAATTTTGAAGAGGAAAAATGTCTGTAGCTATTTAATAATGTTCCGAAAGGTTCTATACGCCCATTATCATTAGGTAAAAATAAAAAACGGAGAGAAAACTCAAATTAAATCACTTTATTTAATGCTGCCAACTTACCTATTGCTTAATTCTTGAAGTTTTTCTGTTTTAACTAGTAGATTTTGTTAATTATTTTGGTGTTTTTATGTGCGTATCTAACACAATAAAACTAGCGCCTTTCATAGGTCAACTTTTGAACTAATTTTCCCATTGCCGAATTAAAATAACCCTATTTCATTATCCCTTTCGAATAAATTGTACTTTAATGTAACCAATTTTCACCATACCAATGGGGTTACGCGGTAGTTTCAATATGTATCCAAAAGAAAACAGTGGAATTAATTTGAATGAACTTGCATTTGCTAAGTAATGATCATAATAAAACTACGATAGAAACACAATTCCTAAAAACAATTTTGATGAACATAATATACCCCAGCAATATATATGATATTACATTATAATCATTTCCTGATTATTTTTTATCATTTTTGAAAAGTATATATTGATGCTGTTGACAAATGATAGTCAGAATTGATAAATTTATACAGTTGTAAGGAATTAGATATAGAGTTTTATACAAAAAGGTGAAAAGAATTTCCACTTTAAAAATTACAATTCTTTATTAGAAATTATCCGGTTACTCTTCCCCCTTTAAATAAACATATATAATGACATAAATAACACGCACTTTTAATCAATACAATATTTCAAACGATCATTGATAATTATTTTGATAAAATTAACAAAGATAAAATAAAAATTTATCTTAAAGTTCTAATATCGCATTGAAACATTATACTAGATTCATAATCAGGCATATTTTTAGAGTTATTTTACATTATAAAATGGATGCAAAATGACGTGGTGTACGTAAAATATTAATTCGTAACAATAAATAATTCATTACATGATTACTCAATCATCATTTTTAATATTTGATCCATGTCACATTTGTCAATGCTTTTCATCAGAAAAAATATATCCGCATGCTTCTTATGATTAACAGAAAATGAAAATGTTTCATAATATACATTATAAATATTTTAACGGAGATATTAAAAGTTGATTAGCATTTATTTGCAGTTGAATTCAAAACATATAACACTAATTGAAAAGCATACAGTCTTTTTTTAAATACGTTTGCTAATACGATTCAATAAGAATAAATGTAACATAAGTTTGGGCACGAAATAAAACTGATAATAATTGTTAAATTCCTGCCTGACAAACTAAGATTTAAGTCAATGATTTATAACCATTTACCTAATCGATATGTTCCTCTACTTACTCACACAAAGCAAATACTTAAATAATCTAAAATCAAATGCATTTTTCAATATGCTCTGAGATTCTAATCGAGCTATGTTGCTAAGCGACGGTGGTAAACATACCATCTTACAAGATTTAATCAAAGTAAAATCAATGTGAACAGACAGATAGAAAGGAGGGGTAAACCTTTATGTTTTCCAGCAATACGTCACATTCAACCACAAAAGAAATTAACATAAATATGAAGGAATATTAGTGTAAACAGGACCCTGAATAACTGAATTGACCTTTTATGGAAGATATGAATGAGAAACAGGATTTTTAGTGAGGAAAATAGAAATTTATTGGCAGCATTTTTTACGCGTTGTTACACAAAACAAAAATTACTTTATAATAGCATGTTAAATTGGAAGTTTATTAAATTATTTTCAAAAATATGTTTATTTCAAAATTTAATAACTAAAATATCATAATAGATGGACACATAGATACGCTTTAGTTGTGTATAGAAGTTCTATATATACAGCCCAGGTTCCCCCTTTTACAATGAATATTTAATATTCTTCCCTATACACGACATGCATATATTTTCAAAAACAGTATTACTAATATCTGCAATTAGAAAGTATATTAAACTAAGAAAACAATTATGTTCCTCTAGTTCGGGCATACTTGTATTTGAAATCTTAAAATACTTTTTACCAATAAATATGAACGCATTGATTATCAAAACGAAAGCTAAATAATACAATAGTAAAACGAATTATAAACATGTAATAGTGTATGCTTTTAAATCTATACACATTCCACAATCAATACTACACTATAATTATACAAGCAGCACTAATATACAAAACTGCTATTGAATGTATACAATTATCATCGTTTATATAGTTACACTTATTGGGTTGGTTGTTTTGGCGTATCATGGGGCGATATATACAGGGTGATTCATAAGTATGTATACCGTTTCCAGATGCGCAGGAACAGTTTAAGACATTGTCCAAAAACGAACTGTTAGCTAGGCATACTCGTAAAGTTTGTGTCCCCCTGCAGAGCGAAGTGACGTAGGCGATAGTGAGAGTGTCCTGTGACTAGTGAGTGGAAATGCAGTGGAGAAGGTGTTTTGCGTTCTTGAATTGAGCAAAACGGAATCTGTCACAGTTGTGCAAAGGCATTTTCGATCACGATTTGGAAAAGAACCTCCAACCAGAAAATTAATTTACGATTGGTTTAAAAAATTTGAAACTACGGGATGTTTTATGTACAAAGTTCCAAAGCCAGGACGACCGAGTGTGTATCGGCAGATGTCGTCAAAAACTTTATTCATCCTATTGGATACTAAAGTCCAAAAACTTTATTCTCCAATTGGATGATGGTCAAGTGACACGTGAAATTACATCTATTGATGTCTTTTCACCGATGGATTAGACGAAGCGCCGAATACAGCACTCCACTACCCCAATGGACACCAAGATTCACTGGTTTAATACCATGTGACTTTTTTCTTTGGGCTATTTAAAGGATAATGTATACAACCATCCTCTTCCTGATGATCATCCTAGTCAAAACAGCGTATCGCAACCACTATCACTGCACTTGCTTCAGACACCTTAATACAAGTCTAGGAATAAATGGGTTACCGGTTCGATGTGTGTAGTGTGACTAAGGGTGCACACATAGAATATATGTGACTGCCTCTAAAAAACTTGAAACATTCACCTACACTTCTGTTACAGGTAACATAAAATATCTTACATTGTTACTGTCATATAGTGTGTTGAAATAGTATACTTACTTATAAATCACCTTGTATATTGATATGGCGTATTATGGCGATATCGTGGCTAAGGAGTACCATTCACAACGTCAATGTATGCAAATGCAAGTATGTTCGAACTAGAGAAACATAATTATTTTCTTAGTTTAATATACTTTCTAATTGCAGATATAAGTATTATTGATTTCATGCAATCTATTATATACTAGCAAAATACCCGACCTTACTCGGTTTGAATTGGTTTACTCTAGATTGAAGAGATAATCAAAATATATAATGAATTACGTTTTTTGTAGAATAAAAATTTATTTTAACATCTTTCGCCATCTTTATATTTTCTACAACTTACTTTGGACACAAATCCTACAGATGCATAACCATTCATGTAATACATTTCACATACATCGCACAATTGCTGTATGACAAAGCTACAAAATGACGAAAGGTGATACTAAGGTTACTACTATAAAAGACGATTTATAGGAAGATTTGGAATACCCTTTCTTAAGTTCTTTTCATGTTCAACTCAATTAATTAAAATTACGATTTACGGCGAGTGCTCTCGCACTCATAGTCAACAAAACAATATTTTTTTACTTGTGGCACTCTTGCCTCCGGTATGCGACATTGTGAAATTTTGCAATCTTCTAATGTCATTATTACAACGAATTTTTTAATGTTTGAAAAAGTTGCAGTTTGGATTAATAAACATTATTATTCTTTCAATAAACGCATTATTCTTTAAATAACGGCATTATTTTTTAAATAATGGCATTATTCTATAAATAACGGCATTATTCTTTCAATAACGGCATTATTCTTTCAATAACGGCATTATTCTTTCAATAACGGCATTATTCTTTCAATAATGGTATTACACTTAAAATTTACTGAAAATTTATACTGACTTACCTAACATTTTTAAGTCTAATACTTTGTGGTGCTGTTGCGTGTGATGAGAAGGAAAACACATTTATTAAAATAATAAATATTTAAAACAGGAAACAGCGAAGTAAAACAAAATAAAAGATGTCGCAAAAAATTGTTCTAAAGATATTAATTTGTGATTCAATTTTATCTCTTGATCTCGCACAGTTGCCACAACTTACAACTAAAAGTGTACAAAATTTAGAAATGTGAAATTAATTCAGAGAGAAAGAACCAGAAAAAATATCATTGATCGCGCGATCTTGTTCATTCACGTTTCATTGAAAAATATCGTCTGTCCCAAATATTCTTAAATCGTTTTCATTGCGCAAAGAATAAAAATAAGACTCGAAATAAATGAAGTATCAGAGATGAAATTCCATAAAAAATAATAATTTTTTGAAGAATAATTACTTTTTCAGCAGTACTGGTAAAGCAATCGAAGTAATCGTAATATTCAATAGACATTCCAATTTTTCCCAAACTACCAAATTATGGTTGATTTAAGTATACTTACTCAGGTGTTTTAGCATGAAACTCAACTAAATATAACAATAAAGAAATGTTTAACAATGCATTCACTAAACTAATAGATAATGTATAAAATAAAATACAATGCAATAAAATATCTGGAATACAATTCATGTCATGTCTACACAAAAACACTAACACAAAATCGAGCATAGAACAGAAAGACGGACAGACAGACTTTCGCAACCAATGCCACTCACTAAATGAAGATAAGTACTCACTGTATGCAAATTTTCATGAAAATATCTTAAACCGCGTGGACGTGTATAGGGCACAACATACAGACAGACAGACAGACAGACAGACAGACAGACACCAAACGAGAAAAAGACGGATTCGGCATCAGAAGGGTCCAAAACGGATAGAAAACTTGAAATGGGTCGAAAATATTGAATGTACAAACAAACACTCCATTCTTATTTATATATATATATATATATATATATATATATATATATATATATATATATATATAATTTTAAGGATATATTAACGATAAAAGAATATACACTATAACAAAAAAAATCGACGCACCAAGAAGGAATCCTCGAGATTGCTTTGAAATTTCGTATGAATAAATATTTTGACCAAATATGCAAATGATTAAAATTTGGTGTCTACTGAATGAATAGTACGATCTACAGCGCATCGGAACTACGCATCCAGCAGATGTATATAAGGAGTGGTTCTTCAACTGCTGTTCAAAATTTCTGCTTCATTGAGATTTAGGATACCTTTCAACGACTGGAAAATGCCTCGCCGCAGGATTCGAGCTGATTACCAGCAACTTTCAAAGTTTGAAAGAGGTCGTATCATTGGATTGAAAGAGGCAGGTTGGGCAAATCGGAGAATCGCTCGAGTGCAAGATTGGCAAGTGCTGGCAAGAGTGGGTGGACAGTGGCAGATTTCAGCGTCATGATGGTAGCGGTCGACGTAGGGCCACAACAGATCGCAAAGACAGTGATTGTCCCATCAGTTGTGATAGCGCCTGATTCATCGCTATCAACCATCCGTCGTGCTACACACACACGAGTGTCCACCATGACCATTCACAGACGGCTGAGAGAACGAAATCTACGCTAGTACCGACTGTTACGCCACCTGCCACTCAAGCCTACACACTGTCGAGCCAGATTACAGTGGTGTTTGGCTCGATCAGGCTAGAATGATGCTGACTGGGGACGTATAGCCTATAGCGACGAATCCCGCTTCCAACTGTGTCCTGGCGATCATCGAAGACATGTCTGGAGACGCCCAGGGCAGCGTGCCGATCCTGATTTCACTATTACACGCCACACGGGCCCTCAACAAGGAATTATGGTCTGGGGTGTCATTTCCCTCGATAGCCGGACCCTTTTGGTCGTCATTAGAGGTACACTTACTGCACAGTGGTACGTTGACGACATTCTGAGACCTGTTTTGCTACCGTTCCTTTCGCAGTACCCTGGGCTTATTTTGCAGCAAGACAATGCCAGACCACATACGGCACGTGCTGCTATGAACTGTCTTCAAGCTTGTCAAACACTACCTTGGCCAGCCAGATCACCAGATCTCTCTCCCATCGAGCATGTCTGGGATATGATGGGAAGGCGACTGCATCCGGTAGGGAATGTTGATGACGTAGTCCGACAATTGGAGCAAATTTGGCTAGAAATACCGCAGTAGACCATCCGAGAGCTTTATCGGTTTATGCCATGCCGTGTGGCAGCTTGCATCCAGGCTAGAGGCGGGTCAACACCTTATTGAGCTCGTTACTGTAACTCTGAAATAAATCATTCAATTGTTCTGAAATTGTAATAATTTTCTATTCAGTACGTAATTTTCCTATCCAACAATTTTTGTCTCCATCGGACAACTCCTTCTTGGTGCGTCGATTATTTTGTTATAGAGTGTATTTTTAAAAAGAGATAAATCATTGGATGAAGAAGACAACTCTGAATTCCCTTATTTCTTGCCTTCTATGTTTTCAGTCATTCATTAATTTGTCACGGATGAAATATTGGAGGGTCATAATAATGAAACATAATAGCAGAAAAAAAATTTTGTCAACCGAGAATTCAGTGCTTTTAGTTAATCAAACAACCTAGAAGGGATGGTCTTTTTGATTTAAAGAAAACACGTTCAATGCAGATTAATTTACAAGGAAATGGTACTCTTGCTAATTACTTTATTCAACACCATTTCATCAAAGTTTATTATCAGGATGTAAAAATTCTGACATATTTGATGTTGAACTTAAATATCGTAATTAACGGGTGCAAATAAATTCGCTTCCAAAGAAGCACATTTAAGTATGAAATTAGATGCTAGATCAAGCTAGGACCGACAGGACATTTTATAATTTGAAGCTCGACGCTTCTTAATAAAAAAAAAATAGTTTTATGTATTCGGAATATGTAGACACCTTTTGACATTTAATTTCAAAAGCTACGTCGTACGTTTTAGGAAGGTTCTGTGAAACTTGTACACCATTCCACAATACATAATTTATAAATTAAAATTAAATTTTAATAATTAAATTTGCCATGCAAATTGTGTAATATGATTAAGGACACTGCATTTAGCTTATTAGATAAAAATGTGAAGAGCAGGCCCATATATTTTATATCAACAGTTCAATTTGTAAAGGACAATGCAAAATCTAATTATTTTTTCCAAGTAGAAAGTAGTCATTCTTTTTGTAAGTAAGGCTAAATAGCAAATATTGAATTTATTGCATTGAAAGCATTATCGATGGGAGTAGCCAAAACTAATATTATTAAAAGTGTTTATACCTACAATATAATAAATCCAAATTCCTTCTAATTAGATTTGCATCGAAATGACTAAATATTGTAAGTTATGACTTTTTCTAATATCAGTTTTGTTATTACTCTGACAAAACTATATTTCTGAGTAGTGTAGCCTTCTTTTAACGTATGCAAATAAATTCCTGCGTATTTAACGTATATAATGATTTTTACTACAACACCCTTGACTGACTGAGCCACACCGATTGGTTGAAATAATTCTATAGAAGACATTATATTGGTCAAAAAGATCAACATTTGTTAGATGACATACAGTGAAGTTGCAGTTTATAGAACAGCTAAATGCGTAGCAACCTCTCATAAGAGAAAATGCATGAAAAAATTTCGCTTAAAAATGAATATAAGGTCGACTTTGCTTACAATCTTTGCTAAATCAGCGGGTTGGAAGGTAAGTATATTAACTAACGTCACACTCAAGGAATATAACGGGCTATTGGCGACGATCCGGAACCCCGAGGAAAGGATCCCAGGAGAAAATATAATTTTGAACTACGGTGAGATGACGAGGTCACACCTGAGTTGGCACCCCACTCTCCAAACTTCCACATCACGTCATCGTGAGGGTCTTTGAGGCTATGGCAGATTTAATGTTCCTCCTACCCCTTTGTACACAACACAAGATCAGGGGGATATAATGTTTATTTTGGAAGATATACTTATAGGTGTGGGACACTCACTGTCAAATCCCTACTACTATCAAATGCGTACCAGTTATACGAAAAAGGAATGAAACGTTTTCCTCATTTTCTGGTGTTGTCTAATAAGTAATGCGATTTAATGAATGTTTGAATTGTATATCACACACAAACACAATTTATTAAACAAATGCATATATAAAATTGATGATTTAGTTGTTTGGCAAACAAATATTGCAGGAAATCACAGCTGTAAGCAGAATAAGAAAAATAGCAACCATATTGTTCCTGTCAAAAAAGACGTTAAAATGTTTATATTTAAAGAATTAAAAACAAAATCACGAAATAAAGATCCATCATGTAAACAAGACTTTTTAAGGGGATGAGTTGAAGATCCTATCTCACATGTCTGATTCTGCAATAATTAAATGCTATTACCGCAAATAATACTAAAGATGCATTGTAGCATGGTTGTCGAATCAGATAGCGAATAATTAACAGACACATTGTATGCACGGTTGTTTGTAAATAGTGGTTCTAAAATGCTTGCTGTTTCATAACACTTTTTATTTTTAATCGCAAATCAATATAAGGAGTATGAGAGTTAAGAGTACCTTTTACACCGGAAATGAAACTGGGGGTTTAACTGTCTGGTGACATTCTTTCATAAAATATTTACCCATCCTGTCTTACAGATATGATAGCGTCATGAAATATATTTAATTATAGGAATTACAGGAATTCTCCTTCCCAACATCAAATTCAATTTCATGTCTTGCAAATTGAATATTTCATCTGTTGCCACATACCAGGGAGTATGGCTATGTGGAAGATGCGGGAAATTCCGAATAGGCCGACATATTTAAAGAGATATCAGTAGATGTACAGAATTTGCAATTATTTTCCAAACACTTTCGCGGCTTATTTATCCTTTTCATTTGTCCTGTCTAATTTCTCGACCCTTACTCAATCAAATTTAAAATATTTATGTACTAGTTTAAAAATCTATAAAAAGCTGAAACCAAAGATATACACACAAACAATACCATACATATCGAGGTAAATCGTGGTCAAATAAGAGCAAGTTGCAAAACGACACACGTAGACCAATCAGAATGTTTTCAACACTCGCGCCGGCACCTCCCATTGAACAACACGTGTCACTTTGCATCTTGTGCTTCCTATTTGACCATGGTTTACAACCAGTTCAGATTGTTTTAATACGGTCCTATTTATTCTATAGAAAAAACGACTATTAATTATAAATTAATTACTAACTATAAATTAGTATTTGGTTAAGAAAATTACTTGTCGAGGAAATGGCATTACTACAGAAGCTTATGAAGTGCTAGAGTTTTAAACCACAGCAAAAGGGATGCATTCAAAACGGATGGTACAGCTCATCTATGAGCTCTAACAGGTATTTTGATTACTTCTGTATGGACTAAGCATTACTCCATGAATTAAAAACAATAACACATGTTATGAAACAATAAAAAATATATTTAATAAAATTTAAAACTACCATATACATTTTACGATGTAGGCAATTTAAAAATATTCAACTGCACATTTTGGAAATCATTCTCCCTTTAATGGGGTAGTAAGATTCAAAATACTACTTTCTTTGGTCTCCAAATAATTCCATTTCTTTGGAGTTCAATAATTCTGAACATATTTAGTATATATGTTCAACAATGCGAGGAATTTCACTCTGAATGTACGAGTATAAAATCATTTGGGGCATGAAATAAATCATTTACCCTCTGCAAGTCGTGAGTTTTTTTAGCCAGCACAATGCTGGTTCTTCTCCCCACAACTCGCATGATAACCACAATATTTGATGACAGAATACAAGGAAATATTCTATTGGTCGAAAACGTCAAAACTTATCATTAGGGCAACTTTTTGCAACAAATGCAATTTTTTTCACATGTTCTATGCTGCAAGTTAAGTACAAAAACCAAAATTCCTCCTGCATGGGTGTATTGTAAGTGAGGTATAACCGCAACATAAATGCAACCACCTGCAACTTTTTAAAATGTAGCTCAAATAAATTAATATGAAATTACTATTTCATTTTTTGCTCTTTGAACCAACCCTTTGATCGCGTGTGTCTGATCTTGCGATCGCTAAAGAATTGCGGTTCAAACAAGAAGTTCATGGAAAAAAGGTGTTCGTCCTAACAGACGAAACTGAAATAAATGGCAAGGAGTAACTTTTAATACATTGGTTGGCACTCTTGATAATCCAGAGGTAACTTGCGTAATCGACTGTAGAGTTTGCGAGGTGAGTGTTGATCATCAATATGTTGTTCGCCTTGTAGATGACGTTTTAAAATCTCTGAATGTTGAGCGAAAGGATTTTTCGCTTCTGCTATCCGATACAGCACATTATAAGACTGAGGCTGGCTTAGTTTTTCAATGTTAAAGAAATTACTTGCCAAGGATCGACCATTCAACGTTCTTCTGTATTTAAGAATGTATTATAATAGTGTAAATGACTAAAATTGTCAGAATATGTTGAATTTTTTTATTTTAGAATTTAGTGTATCAAAAATAAATGCAACTTTATTTCCATAAATGGTACTTTAGGGAATGATAAATGCAACTTTTCCCGTTTTTACTGCAGCAAAAAGTTGCCCTACTTATCATAAGTCATGAAATGAAGACAACAGTTTCTTGAATGGGTATAAGTACGTATACTCTTGAGAAAGTTTTACTGTGTCAGCTGAGAAATCCCAGTTTTGATACCTAGAAGGGTTGAATGAAATACTGCTAAATTACTTGGTGAACATAACCGACAGAAAATTTTAAGAAATTACATGTAGTCATTATGCCTTAAGGATATTTAAATGATTCACGCTTGATACAGGGATAACTAGAAAGAATGATAGATATTGAAATTATATGTAACATGTTGAGTTATACAATCTATTCTCGTAAGTAGGGTGTATGTCTTTCAAAATGTGCGATTCGTTGCTACCCTGATGATGGATCACGTTTCTTAATCTCTCAAGTTACTTAAACCTTGTCATTTACGTTTCAAGCACTAATTATGTTGGATTGGATTTCTTTGTATCCGACCTCATTCATCTCCGTCAAGTTGTTACCTCAACTCGAAATAATGTTCCAAAAACACCACCGGTAACAGTTAAGGGTTTTCTCCATACCCATTTGTGATGATGAAAAATTAAAAAAACATGGTTTTAAGCGAGAATTTTTCTATTTATTGTATTTTTTAATTAATTCGTGCCTTTCAAGGCACGCTATATAATTTTGTCAGATGGTTAGTTAGCTTGTATTTCCATGTTTAATAGTTTAGCTAATTTGTAGATAGTAGTAATATTTTCTTTTATATTTATGGTTATGACTTGACTCTTAGATTAAAGCTACTGGTTACTGACAAGACAAGTTTACTGGACTGGACATGTTACAAGGACTGTATTGTAATGTATATTGCAAACTTTATACAAAACGGTGAGATTGAAAAAAGTCGCTACTGTAAATAAATTGAGTTGTAAATATTTATGTAACACAAAGAGGATGATTGTTTGGGATTTTTTTTCGACGCAATGGGTAGATTTGACCAAGCTCCGCCAAACCCAGGACTTTTTTGCCAAGCAATTGTGAAAAGAGAAGATTGAGAGGTAGAGAAATATTGCTGGAGAATCAGAGAATTCACGGTCCACATTTTTACCAGAGATTAGACCATGTTTACCTGAGAGAGTAAACTATGTGTACCAGATAGAGTAAACCATGTTTACCAAATAGAGTAAACCATGTTTACCAGATAGAGTAAACCATATTTACCAGATAGAGTAAACGATATTTACCTGAGAGAGTTATAGATCACAGGGTACCTTGGGTTCGTGAAGCCCGTACACCTCAATAAGATGTACCCGTGATTGTTGTAGCGGGAGACGAAAACACGTTTAATTTTTGAAGTACCTTTTTCAAAAACGTTGCCTACACACAAGTATGATAGTAAATATTATTGAGTATAATATCAATAAAGTTTTCGCCTACCAACCGGTCTGGCAATTCATGTGTTTGCCTCTAGATCGGAAGGTTCCTGGTTCTTATCCGGGTCAGTGCATGGATATTTGTAAGCGTATGGTGCAGAGTTGGTTAGTGCACCTTAAATTTCTCGTGTCCGAAAGTGTTGGGTTGGTGTCGAAATTTAAAGAGTGTGGTGCAAGCTCAGGTGTTTCCTCGTCATCTGACCGTGGTTCAAAATTACGCAGTGTTGTCCTTGAATCTTTACCTTAGGGGATTGATCCCTGACCGTCAACAATAGCCGCTGTGTTGCTCTAGTACGACATTAATTGAAATTACCTTACCTTATACCAAAAAGGTTTTCATAACTAGAATGGAACGGAGTTGTTATAAAAATCAATACCCAATCAATATTAATTAGTATGTAATAGTTCTAAATATATCAAGTATGATTACAATCTTGAAAAAATTTAAATTGCATTTAGGGTTAATTTATTGTTACTAATTAGTCATTCGCAGTTCATTAAAGTAAAAGTTGACATGCAAACAAACTTAAAAAACCTGTATAGAATGCAAGAAGATAGTCTCACTTCACAATTTTCAGAACACTAAAGAAACCTTCTACATAGGAACTTCGGTCAAAGAGGTGCAAACCTATCGATGCAAAAAAAAAAAATTATTTTATATGGCGGTGGTGTTTTGCAAATAGTTATTTGGATGTTGAGGATTTCTGTGAGAGATTACATGTTAAGAGATGCAGCAAGGGAGCAAAGTTGAGGTTAAAGTAGATGTCATAGCGTATTCACAAATGAACCCGAATGCCCCGAAAAAGAAAGGTACCTCAGATTCAAGTTGGTTGAACATGAGGTGTTGCGGATACGATAATGACGAACTGAACATTGGTTGAAAATAATTGTGTTCCGATATTTTGGTTTGTCAGATATTAGTGAATAATGATATTAACTTTTTTTGTTGAGTCAGCCCTTTCTAATCCTTTAAAACTAGGGCTGACAGTAGCTGGTCTGTGTACTAAGAGCGTTAGAGCACAGCCGTTAAATGCGTTTTTCTGGAAACCAGCATTTGTTGAGTTCACCCTTCGTATTCGCAACACATATAGTTTTATGGCACAAAGGTCACATTTGGCCCTACAATGCTAATCTTAAGATACACAGTATCAAGCAATGCACATACACGTACAACAACTGGACATACGCAAACGAAAAGAAAACACGAAAGACAGGGGTTCATCCAGAGAGGAATTGATCCGGATAGGAATTGAACATGCATGTTGAACTCGCATGTTGCTTTTGCAGTGAGCATATCCACTGAAACCCTTCCCTCAGATTCAAGATCCATTAGTAAAAGTGAACCGAATGAGGCTTTATGAAAAAATTTTGCGTGAAATTTACAGCTTGTTTATCCGAAAAGGTAGCTGAAGCAATATGCTGATCGGTGGTTTCGGATTATACGAAAAATCATACCTAATAATGTATGAGAAAATTTTAGAAAACCTGTTTGCATTTTATCTCACACTGGTATGTTTTGAACTACATAATTTCCGAAGTAGATCCTGTTTTGCACTCTGCATGAAATAACAAAACATCAGTTCTAAAATGCTCTTCTAAGAGTAATGCAGCATACATGATATAAAGTTCTCTGCTGACTATTATCTGGAAAAAAGAAACTCTGATTACGGAGAAATTATCGAAGAAAGATTATGCTTTTTTTGGGATACGAACTGCTAAAAAACTGCTTTTTCTGTTCGCGGTAACAGTCGTTCAGTTGTTGATAGACTATGCGGACATGTGCATTAACGCGAGGTTCGCGTGCTTCGGCAAGGCTATCATTATCTTTGATTCGGCTACACATTATGAGTATTAGATCCATCATACCAGCACGGTCTGGGTATTGTCTGCTAAATATTGACTTCGCTTTCTTCTCTTGGTCAAATGAATGTTTAAGATTTATGCACAACTCTACACAGTGGACATTTACAAAGCATACCAACATTTCTTACTTACGAGCTACATGGAGTCTTTCAGAGGGATTTTTAAACTTTGTAACATACTTAATTCAACCATGCAGTTTAACCTTTACGCTGCGGCGTAAAAGTTAACTTTTAGAACGGCTCTTTCCATCCCCTTACCTAATTACCTAACTTGAGCGGTAGAACCTAGAGTGGTATAAACGATTGACACTTGCCTTTAGTAGTATTGTGTGGCACATCGTTTCGCATGAGATAGATATCACCGGAGCTACCTTATGCCTTTTCCCTAAACGGGTCACATCTCACGGTCGACAGTTTAGGGTACCAAACAAAAGGAGGAACCCTCTAGAAGGTCATTCACTGACAGCTCGTAAATGGTGATCGATGCCAGCGGTCACTTAAAAGGGATAACCTGCACAGTACATAGATTTATACCATGTCGCTGGTGTAAACGGAACATGGAAAAATAACAACGGATTATAGGCAACTTCTGACAGTATATAAGTTTACGAAATACCATAGGAAGATGATTATAATTAAAGCTTAACAAAAAATATTAATACTTTTCTTAAGGTATTTAAAACATTTTTCATAGAGTAGAAATGGAATTTGTATTAGTCATAAATCGTTTAAAGTTATCTTTAATGCAAATGACAAATTGCGTTTGTTGAATCTGTCCATTTTGTGGCAATAATTCTAATAATTATGTATGTCCATTCTATGACAACAATTCTAATAATTAACTGTCAGAAAACATTTTTTATGCATACGAAATTTGCATAAAAGTAATTCACGACTCTTCTAAATTTTGGAATAGATAAACGAGACAACAAAGCAAGTTTTAAATTTAGAATTATAATGATTTTTTTTGTTTTGTTATTTTTTGTTTACTCAAATCAGAATTTTTACCACACATTGTTGTTCAATTATGCGTTTGAAAATATGTTAAATTATTACAATTCACCAAATATGTATATTGATGGTTTCGAAAATTAAGTATTGAACTGGTTACCACCGTCCCAGCCTAAGCCATTCAGTGTATCGCCACGTAATTATGTACCACGAACAGATGACGAGACAACAATTGAGCTGGCACTCCACTCTCCAAACTTTCACACCAACCCAACGTGAGAACTTTCGTGCAGCCGCCTCTACACCATACGCTTACAAACATCCATGTTCTGACCCGGATTCAAACCAGGAACCTTCCGATCTAGAGACTAACACCTTAACCAGTATACCAGTTGGTTGACTCGAATATATTGTATAGATAAGCAATATTTAAGCTAACTAGAAAATATCGAACAGATTCATAATTTATTTGGTTTCTGGAGGTGCAGAAAACTTTTAATTGCAGTTTGATGTGAAACATATGGTTAAATTTTCAATGCACTTGACTTTATATACCAAACTCTGTTCAAAGTTTACTTAGAATTTAATTTTTTCGTAGACATAGTCTTTTAAAAGTTACGTGTAGTTGAATGAAGAATTTCACCTTCGTCTCAAAAATACTTCTTTCGCTTTTAAATTTACTTTATAATGTTCATATTTTAACTCTACACTAATATTAACTGTAACCATGCCTTTAAATATAAGTAGCTGATCTGTAAAACTTATTTTCGGTGGCCTTTAAAAGCCTATTTGTGCGAATAAAACTTGCATTGCATCGAATGTTAGTATCACGATGTCATTTATACGTCCCCTTGCACAATACAAGATATTTATGGCTAATTTCTTGTTCTCTTAGCGGGAGCTGTTGATCTGTTGCAAACAAGGTAGTTACGTCTGTGTTTTGATAGCTTACATAAAAAGTATCCCCATGAAAAATGTCAAAAATATAGCTGAGAACTTTAGTAGAGAGAATATTCATAAACATTCTTTATAATAAAGCATTGTTTCCTTGCGAAAATTGCAAATAATCTATTATAAAATAAATTATTAATCAAGATAAATCATTGAGACAGCAATTAAGATTTAAAATTGCCTTTTAAATATGTATTTCTATTAGGTTAAACTATTTTCAAAATTTTAATTTCGACTTTTGATATATTTCCTGTATTCTAGAAGCTTTCCCAATGTAAATCCAGATAAAACCGTATGGAGTACAGTTAAAAATTAAATTACAACAGGACACCTTTTTAGGTAATTTTTTTTATCTACCACAGTTTATTCAATCTATATGTAAAACTTTTAAATCTTAACTATTATAGTTGATTAACTATCTTAATATTTTAAACTACACACTTGGATACAATACATAGCTATTTGTATTTTTTTTTGTATATTTTCTATGGGCAATTACCAAATTCCATACCCTAATTCATTTAAAAATGCATTAAACGTTTCATCACTGGTATAATTTATTCTGCATTGAATCGTCTTGAGAATAATGAGATGGATATTCCCTTATTTGTTTAAGATAAATTATGCATCTGAATTTATTTCCTTCAGAAGCAAACCAGACGAGTATTTTATTCGTCTGGTGGACGAAAGTTGTTCGACATGCGATTTATTTTTATTGTCATATGAATCAATATAAAATGTCATGTTCAGAAAAACTACGTATCTTTACAGAATTGTTTTCTACCAGAATTGTTTTACGAAATATGATAAAATACGTTTCAAAAGTTGTATAAAAAATTATTTGTTAATCGTATCAATTTTGGTATAGTTTTTACATAGTCTATATTTTACAGTTTCGATTTTATTTTCGCACAATATAAAGTTTCACGAAATTGTGAAGTAGAATATTTATTGACATAGTAAATGATCCCCACTGACTACCTTTATGGACAGGTGGAGGATGTAAAACGGGATGTAGTTGGAAATATGGAGCATACAAAACAATTTATTTCACAATAAAATTAAAAAATAGCATAAAACTAGATAAGGGAATAGACGTAGGCGGAAAAAAATCGTAAATATCAAAATAAAAAAGCATGATTTATGTTCTTTATTCGTTTAAATTTTCAATCAGAAATATGTAGCTTGCTAATGTGTTTCCATATATATATATATATATATATATATATATATTACATTTAATTTATTTTTTCAGTGTGAAATGTACTGTATATAATTATGTATGTTACTAAACATTAAATTTGAAAAGCTTCTTCATTTCGAAAAAATATTTTCATTTCACTTTGAAAGAAGCTAATGCAACCTAACCTTTCATCCTTTTTCAGGTTTATAATTGAAAAGGATTAATTCCAGTTTATTCACAACAGCATTTCAGGGTACATTACATTATAATGAAAGAAATATATATTAAAAAGCACTATAGGAAAAATATTGATTTCAATAAAAATAAAATACCAGGAATTTTTATAAAATGTTTTATTATTTGACACATTAAGTTAATTTGCGGTGTTAAACATGTGTTCCTTGCAAATAAGTATCTTTAAATACTAATGTAAGAGAAGATTTTGTTGATATTTGATCATTCTACCTAAGAAAAGTACTTTTTAATCGATGGAAAAAATTAATTGAAATATTAAACTTCACGTGGAAAATAGTAATTATGATGAAATAGAGATAGGAGTTTTTATTGAAACTAGATTATGAAACGACTAATGAAAGTCAATTTGTACATGTATAATATATGAAATAAATAATATAATAGTCTATTTTTTTATTATTGTTTTTTAATTAAAATTGAATATCCGCAAATAATTAAATTTAAGGGTGTCCGGGACTCAAAATTCTAAAATCTTCAATTTTAAAGATTTTGTTCTGAAATATTATCTGTAGGTATACATTGTATTTTGCAAAAATAATAACTGTTTTATATTTTCAAAACTTTAAAATTAAAAACTGTCAAAATTTTGACGATGGGCAAAATTGATATATCTTAAAATATTTTATAACAAATCAATTCATTTTTGCATTAAATTACTTCTAAAAGTTTAAACTATAAATTGGCTTCGTGATTATTGGTTAAAACAATTAGAAAAAATGAAAAAAATATTTTGTTCAAAAATTACATAGAAGACATTGTATACAAAGTTCGAAAAATTATAGAAAAAAATGTAATACATATATACACAATTGATGAATACAAATTGAAGAATTATATTTTAAAAGTAAATCTTGAAAATTTCGTTCATTTATGACAAGTAGTTTTTAAGTTATATCGATTTTCACTATCAAAATCTTATTTAACACAAAAGAAAAAAAAAGGCGTTTCAAATTATAAAAACTCGTATGATTTGCAGCTGTCATGTTTATAAAAAGTTTAATATTTTCGGTTCTATTGATGGTAGAAACAAATTTTAGGTGTCAGTGTATTCAGAAATATCTATATTATTTTTTAAGATACTAAAAATAATTGGACTTTTTTGCATACTTTGAGTTTTAGTTCCCCTTAAAGTTACGTGAAATTTCTTTGCTTCACATACATGTATACAGAAGTTACTCAACACTTTGAGTTTTAGTTCCCCTTAAAGTTACGTGAAATTTCTTTGCTTCACATACATGTATACAGAAGTTACTCAACACTCCTATTATTAATTTCGTCTGCATTTCTAAAATGCTTGAAATAATTATTTTTCAGTGGGTGGTTTTATTAAGATAATCGTTTACCCAAAATAAATATTAATCAGTTTTCTGATGCGGGGTAATAATGTATGGACGTTTATTATTTTAATTATTATTATAATTACAATAATATAAGCTTCCCCAAAGCCAATATGAAAACCCTATTGTTTCTATTAAAGGACTCTGAGGCATTCCACTCATCATCTGACCACGGATCAAAAATACATGTTGTCTTCGTATCTTTCCCTTTGGCATTGATCCCGTACCGTCATAAATAGCCCGTTGTGTTGCTCTAGTACAACGTTTATTAAAAATACATAAAAAATACCTAGGGCATTCCACTGTCTCGTATGGCACAATCACATATTGAGTCATTAAAGTGGTTGTATCTTTTAGTCAGCGTCCCTTTTTTCGACATTTAATTTATCTTAGTTCATACTAAATTTCAACGTGTGTTCTTATTCTTTATTTTATACAAAAAGAGCTCACACTAAGTCGTCACATATGGAATAACTATGGTAGCTTTGAGATTTCCCTTCTGATGTCGATATTGTTCCTTCGGTATAGAAAAAAATGACTAGTACACCAAAATGCTGCTTATCGTCTTGATGTAGTTTTAACTCTAACATGTAGTATAATTGTCATTATTTAAAAGCGTGTTGAATTGCTCCTTTAGATCATGTTTCATAAATTATCCTTAATTCTTCTTTTAAACCTCACAATATTAATAAGTAAATGGAGTCTGAAAGTTGGTAGAGAAAATAATGTGTTAACTGAAAAACTGCATCTTCTCTGCAATCAGTATGGATTTCTATATCATGAATCAATTCATCGTTTATAGATGAATTAAACACCAACACCACAAATATTTTCTTGTTTTCATTTTTGTTGTTTTTATGTTCAACCGCCGTTCCATAAGTATATAAAACAGAATGCAGCTGGATATTTTCTATATGGTTGCGACTTTAGGTGTAAAAGAAAGTTTTCGTTCATCGCTATTGACCTTTATACAAAAGACTTCTGGACGTAATTCTTGTAGTGTTGCAAAAACAGTTGATGAAGTGATTAATTTATCAAAAAAGTACAGTGGCTAATGTATTTTGTTTATTCTAATTAAAACATTCACATTGTGACAAAAACACATAGGTGTGTAAGTTAAGAAAACCGTTTACAATATATAGTAAGTAGGATTTCACATATTGGTAGATTTTACTTAAAACGTATGAGTATATTCATTCATAATTAGTCTTTGTAATGACTATGTGTGGTTATTTCAAAACAAAGTATCAGTTTCACAAATTTATTTCTACAATTCTATTGTTTGTAAAATATCGTTTTCTGTGATGAATAAAAAACTATAACAGCTTTAACAAGCATAATACTATAATCTTTAAACAATAATATATAACTTTAACTGAAAAACTGCACCCTCTCTGCAATCAGTGTCGATTTCTATATCATGAATACATTAATCGTTTATAGGCGAATTAAACCCCATCACCACAAAAATATTTGTGTACACTATTGATTGTAACAGAATATAAATAAATTATGTTTGACCATCAATACTCTTTCTGAAAGGTATATATACCTTTCAGAAAGAGTATTGATGGTCAAACATAATTTATTTAGCCTCCACGTTCATGATACATCTATAATTATTAATTACAAAAATTACTGTAGGAATCCTATTTTAAATATTCCATGTAAGGATAAATGTCAAATTTATATTTGTATATGATTACTTTTAAATTTTGTATATAGGAGTAAAATTCTAATCCCTAATTTATTCATGATTTTTTAATTTAAGTAGCAAATGTTTATCGTTACTATGTTCTAGTATTTTAAAAAGCTATTATGAAACATAATGTGCAGTTTTTAACAAAATGGTATAAAATTCATAATTAACAATGTATTGTACTATTTCTCGAAACGCATTTACCCTGAAAAGGTATTTCTTCTAAAATTAATTGGGTTTGACGTTAGAGGAAACTCCCCAAAATGAGTTTTCGTCATGCATAATTTAGTTCTTAGAGTTTTTTTCAGGTTAATTTCAAATATTAAGAATTCTTATTAAAATGGTTGATTAAAATTGTACTCAGACTTTTAGTCGTGCTAAATGGAAATTGCTATTAAAATTTGAAACTGTCCATAATTTTTTTATGCTTTAAAACGTTTATAAGTTTGTTCGTATGTTCTTTTGTTTACGCATTTGTTAAGTGTCTTTTATTATATCTTAATGCATTATACTGTGCACACAAGTATTATCTAGTTATCTGCTCGTATGTATAGTGACATACGGATAAATAAATATATTTCCCCAAAGTATTCCTCGATATTACGAGAAATTAGCGGAAATGCAACAACAAACGTGCTTGTAGAAAAGTGGGCAAGTTCTGTTAGTTAAGTATATAAATCGGAATTATTCAATTATGTTAGTAGTAAAATTACAGGTATCCAACCACATGGATGTGAAATTTTAAAATTCCCTTTGGACTCATGGTATGATGTTATTTGAGTTTTTATGCAGTTCATAAGCGGTTAAACTGGACCTTACAAAATCAACTCTAAGCAATTTGAAGAGATAGAAAAAGAAAATGTGACCACATAAAGTTCTCGAAGATCTCTTAAACTGACGAATCAGGAAATAAAACCTACATAAAAGAATAAAAAAATGTATTTTTCCTCTGGAATTTCCATCATTATTTCAATAGAGGATATTCTTATTGTTTACTTAACACTATACCCATCCTTAGCGACATGCATGTGACATATTTAACAGTTGAAACTAACTGCAGGCTATATATTTTCCTGGAAAGGTCACTCTAGGCGAGAAAATCAGTCCATATTTCCATCTAAATGCTAACTAGCTACAGGGGTATTCATACTTCATAGTATTTCACTAATCAAGTAAATCAAGCTTTAATTATCTCCCTACGTCCTGGGTGATTCCAATTTAGTCGTTGCGCGACATGTACATGATCTTTTGTGCTTGATATACATTATTCCTTGACCAAAGGCATTGTCAACACCAATACGGAGTGAGACGTTTAGACTGATATACTTTCCTTTGTTTTCCGATTTGAACATTTAGTTTCAACTGCTGAGTTACGATTATTACTCATCTATTCTGATAAGCAGTTATGAGATAGTTTACAGAACATCGAGCGCTGCTTGGTTGACTGTTATTACGATTGGAAAGTTCAGTGAAGATTCAAACATTTGGTTTTGACTTTTGAATTACGATTACTCATCCATTATGATGAGCAGTTATCGAATAGTTGACAGCACAATGATTGCGGTTTGGCTAACTTTTATTATAATAGAAAAGTTCACCGGAATGATTCGATATTTGTATTGATGATCACTGATTAAAGTAGTTTTGTTGTTAATTAATCCGAAAATCTCAAGAATACGTTGATGTTCCAGAGAAATTCGTAAAATGAAACTTTAGGGAATTTTCTGATGTCTTTAGAGCAATAGGGTGTTTCGTAGAGTTATATTTTTAGGCGCAATGGCCATACTTTTCCATAATGCGCCAAACACAGGACAGATAGCATCAAGTAATGGACATACACAAAATAAAGCTTTACTCAAACAGAAGGGAGGAATACACCCAGGGAAGAATAGAACCTGCATCGTCTACAACTCGCACGTTTTGCTAGCGCAGTAGGATTACCCACTAAGGTACGACTCTTACCACAGATTCACGATCCATTAGTAAAAGTAAACCGAATAATGTCTTAATGGAGAAAAATAATGTCTTGATGGAGAAAAATAATATCTTGATGAAGAAAAATAATGTCTTGAAGGAGAAAAATAATGTCTTGATGGAGAAAAATAATGTCTTGATGGAGAAAAATAATGTCTTGATGGAGAAAAATGTCTTGATGGAGAAAAACAATGCCTTGATGGACACAAAAGAAACTTTTACTGACACTGAACAGAAAAATACACCCAGTGAGGAATCGAACCTGTGCAGCCGAGAACTCGCAGTGAACATATCTACTAAGACACGACAGCCCTGAGTGTAAGGATAGAGCGTCATGTCACATATTACCTGGTGTGCGGGACCAGCGTACTGGAAGCGAGGCAGAATCATCACACCGTCTTTCTCGGACAAAATCTCAATCTTCCGGAACACCTCTTATATTAACTGGAGGGGCGATAACGCACGGAACATTCATTTTCAACGATTAAAGAATTATCTTTTCGAAATGTACCCTTGATTGTATTGGATTATATCAGGGTGCTTTAAGTGGGTCTGAACTTTTAAAAGTTAATTAATGCAAAAATGAAATGATTTGATACGATTTATTTTGAGATATATCAATTTTTCCCGACTTCAATATTTTGATCTATCTTAGTTTAAATAAAAAATAATTAAAAAGTTTTGAAACCTTACAATAGCTATTATAATTGCAAAATACAATTTATACCAACAGAAAATATTTCAGAACAAAAACTTTAAAATTAAAGATTTTAGAAGTTTGAGTCCCGGACCCCCTTAATATTATACGATAATCAAACTGTGGAATGAAAACATGTAAAACAATTATGTATTTATTGACATATTTTCAGAGGATGATGTAGATTCAATTGTACAATTACCATTTTCTCTTAATAGCGTTGCATGTAAGACTTTTTTGATGCATATTTACTTTCTTAGCAAAAAATTTAATTCTAACTTTGGGTCTGTAAGAGAATTAAGATGCACACATTGATTAAGATGAATGCACGTGTAAACTATCTGCAATTAACACACTCTATAACAAAAAAATCGACGCACCAAGAAGGAGTTATCCGATGGAGACAAAAATCGGTGGATAGGAAAATTATGTACAGAATAGAAAATGATTAAAGTTTCAGAAAAATTGAATGATTTATTTCAGAATTGCAGTAACGAGCTCAATAAGGTGTTGACCCGCCTCTAGCCTGGATGCAAGCTGCCACACGGCGTGGCATAGACCGATAAAGCTCCCAGATGGTCTCCTGCGGTATTTCTTGTCAAATTTACTCCAATTGTCGGACTACGTCATCAACATTCCCTACCGGATGCAGTCGCCTTCCCATCATATCCCAGACATGCTCGATAGGAGAGACATCTGGTGATCTGGCTGGCCAAGGAAGTGTTTGACAAGCTTGAAGACAGTTCACAGCAGCACGTGCCGTATGTGGTCTGGCATTGTCTTGCTCAAAAATAAGCCCAGGGTACTGCGAAAGGAACGGTAGCAAAACAAGTCTCAGAATGTCGTCAACGTACCGCTGTGCAGTAAGAGTACCTCTTATGACAATCAAAGGGGTCCGGATATCAAGGGAAATGACACCCCAGACCATAATTCCTTGTTGAGGGCCCGTGTGGCGTGCAAAAGTGAAAGCAGGATCGCCACGCTGCCCTGGGCGTCTCCAGATACGTCTTCAATGATCGTCAGGACACAGTTGTAAGCGGGATTCGTCGCTAAAGACTATACGTCCCCAGTCAGCATCATTCCAGCCTGATCGAGCCAAGCAACACTTTAATCTGGCTCGACAGTGTGCAGGCGTGAATGGCAGGTGGCGTAACGGTTGGTACAAACGTAGATTTGGCTCTCTCAGACGTCTGTGAATGATCATGGTGGACACCCGAGTGTGGGTCGCACGACTGATGGTTGATAGCTATGAATCAGGCGCTGTGGCAGCTGTTGTAGCCCTACGTCGACCGCTACCATCATGACACTGAAATCTGCCATTGTCCACCCACTCTTGCCAGCATCTTCAAATCGCCGCATCGCTTCGACTCACATGACGAGCGATTCTCCGATTTGCCCAACCTGCCTCTTTCAATCCAATGATACGACCTCTTTCAAACTCTGAAAGTTGCTCGTTATGAGCTCGAATCTTGCGGTGAGGCATTTTTTCAGTCGTTGAAAGGTATCCTAAATCGCAATGCAGCAGAAATTTTTAACAACAGTTCAAGAACAACTCCTTATATACATCTGCTGGATGCGCAGTTCCGATGCGCTGGAGATTGCACTATTCATTCATTGGACACGAAATTTTAATCATTTGCATATTTGGTCAAAACATTTTTGCATACGATATTTCAAAGCAATCGGATGATTCCTCCTTTTTGCGTCGATTTGTTTTGTTATAGAGTGTATTTCAAATTTATTTTATTCTTTTCACATCAAAGGGATATACAAACAATTCTATTCAATTTAAAACTAATAGACATTAACAAACTGAAGTGTTGGAGTTTATTGATTTTTTAAATTTATTAATTAATCGTGATTATTACTTTTCATTAAGAATCGGGAGTAATACATACTTTTCATAAGGAATCGTGATTAATATTTTTCATGTGCACATGCTCTTAATAAAAATTATTAGCAACGATTAAAATTAAAAAAATCGTTGAACTTCAACTCTTCATTTTGTTTATGTCTATTAGTCTAAAAATGAATCGTATTGTTAAATTTCTTTTCGCGCAATGCAATCAGAATAAAATAGTTTAAAAGAATTTATTACAAATATGTAACATATATTCAGTATCACCACAATATGCATCTCAATTGTCAGTTAGATCCAAAGTTACAATTGAGTGTTTATTTCTAAGGACAGTAAATTCTCGTAAGATAGAAATAATATAGAGTAGATGTGGAACATGCATGTGAAACATATTTACTACTTTGTAGATAAAGAGACTAAAATTGCATATAATACTGAGTAGCATTGTATTTTTCAACAATACGATTTCTGTGGAATGATCTTTCAATAAATTGTTTTCCATATTTATTTAAAGTGTCATCAGTATCGGTAATTACAAATTTAAATGATGTTATAACATTATAAAAATAAACATTATTGAAGCCAACAACCAACATTACCAATTCAAACTACTTCAGTTTAACAAAAATGTGATTGAACGTAAATGGGACATTAAATGTATTATCTTATAAACTACATGTGATTAGAGAAATGACGTAGTCAAATTATGTTTGTACGAATATATGTGTGTTTTTTGTCATTTGACAAAAAAGGTTTATAGGTAGTGTAAAAACTTCTGCATTATTAGTTTGTTTAGTAAAGGTGTCAGTTTTGTAGAATGTCATAATGAAATATATAAATCGCAGTTGCGCAAATTATATCGAAAACTTCTGAAACTCACTGTAGATACTAATTTTTGATCAGGTCATAAGAAAGTCAATGATCCAAACTTACCGAATACTTTGAAGTCAAACGCACATAAACATCAAATTTACATTTGTCACAACGCATTCCTAATATGTTTTACTGGTTTAGTTGAATTCAAAATTATGATAGCGCTATCTTTTATTTTTTTAAGACAATCTTATAGGAGCTCTTCTTTAAAACTTTGGGTGAACGAAGTATGAAATCTCGCAGTCATCGATATATTTTCTGTAAGTAAAATCCATTTAAATAGAAAACAAGTCAATAACTACGTTGCTATGTTTACTTTTTATTACTCATTTTAATCTAAATATAATATTTCCTATTAATTAATGCACCCTTTTATTTATTTTTAATTTCTTAGAAAGCGGTACAGTTTCAATTGGTGAGTCGAGTATGAAGTGACACTTAATTAAAATAGTGTTTTAAGTTCAATGAAACACAAAAAATATCGACAGTATAGAAAACTTCAAACAAACATCAATATAAAACAAGTTCCAAACCCATAAACGGGAATCTCAAGAAAGCGCAAAAAAGTGAAATGTCTTACCATGCGACTTCACTCTCGAAGGAATAACGAAGATGAGCAGAAATCGAAATAAGCACATTTTAACTTTCTTCTTCCGCGTGGGGCCCATGTCCGCTAAGGGAGCCCTCTTGTTGAACAGAAGCACTGAATAATCCCGGTCCAGAACGGAACCGAACCCGTCACATCAACGGACAGTCGCACAGTCCGAACAAGCCCATTCTCGGGTCCCGAACTTGGTTTTCACGGCAAAGCCACCCTCAAGAGAGCCAATCGCAATGGCGGAAATAAATTCAAAAACACCTCCTGAACCGCACCGCGTGTCTCCGAACGGGAGGCTGTCCAGCAGAGAAGCGAACTGTACAGTCGTTTTACGTAGAACCGAAACTGCCGCTACGCACAACGCTGCTTTGACATTGTCCGTAAAAGATTGGATGCAGTTCGAGAGCCAGGGCGGTCGAGAGATGGCGCCCCATACCGCTTCGACCGTTCCCACCTTTCTGGGATGGGAGAAACGCGGGCCCCCGTGATATTTTACCGCGTGAAACTTTTCTTCGCTAAAGCTAATGTGATTAGTCACTTTTTATTTTCCAGGCTCGAATAACTCTGAGCCTTTCTGCATGTAAAAGCCTCGTTGCATCTTGTTTAGATCCTTGCAGAAGTCGGGAAAATAAGTAATTCAATTCCTCGCTTTTTCTCGCGACATAGCGTTTTATGTGTCCAAATAAAACTTGTTTAGTACTTTTTGGGTAAAGGAATTAAAAGCGAAATTTACGTTTTGGGTAGGTAATGCTACGCAATCGACTCAGGCAATTTCGGGTTTAGTTTTTATCTACCATGTCGTAAATAGCCATGGTGAGTGCAAAACAAAGTTTGTGTTTTGAGGTTTTATGGCGCAAGGACCATACTTGGCCAAGCTGGGTCAAACATAAAACAACGTCAAGTGGTCAAATGAAGATTGTACTGAAAGGGCAATAAAGGGAAGTATTGATGAACAGAGTAGTAGGGTGGGAGAATAAAAAGATAGCGTTGATATCCCGGAAGCACAATAATCATGTTTACTGAAGACATTAAACTCCATGGGAAAGGAAAATATCTCTCAGGAACCTCATGACTCTGAACACCGTATTTACTTAAGGGAAATGTGAATCTGAGGGTGCATACTAAGTGTGGTTCGGTTGTTTGGATGCCTTGCAACCTCTACGTACTTGTAATGGGCACTTTTGTACAAAATGTATTGTCTTATCTGTTTAGATACTTGTATAAATCTGATTTTTAAGTCTCCAGTGACAAATTTGGACTACCTGCACCAAACACACAGCAGACAAAGGTTAAATATTGGACATACACACTCTCAAAAAGGTTTTAGTGACGCAGAAGAGAGAAATAGGGTCAGGGTAAGTTTTAAGAAACGAACCTGTGCCGCCTACAGCTTGAAGGTTGCTAGCGCCATGGCCAAACCAGAAAACGAAATTAATGCCACCATGGCCAAACCCATTGGTTCATGGTGATGAAGCTGACATAATCAAAAGTTTTTAATTTTACAAACATCACAGCACATACACGTTTCAACGACAGAGACACAAAGCACACTACTAGTAGGGATGCGAGATCCATGTCGATGTTTTCAAAACATCGATGTTTTATAATAACATCGATGTTTTATAATAACATCGATGTTTTATAATAACATCGATGTTTTATAATAACATCGATGTATTTACCATCTATTGGAGCCGATGTTTGTTTACATTGATGTTTTGACATTGTAGATGTTTTAACATTGTTGATATTTTTAAATTGTAGATGTTTTATTTTTGAATAAAAAATGTACCATAGTAAAAAGTAATAAAAATAGCCATGTAACTAAATATTTGTCAGTGATGGCGACATCCGTCCCAACAAAAATAGTTTTCCCCCTAACTGGTGGGATGGTTAGTCGGCTTAAGGTGGAGAAAGTTCACAAACTTCTTTTTTTACAAACTGTAAATAACAAATATTGAGGTATATAATAACTATAGACCCCAATATTTTTTATTTACAGTAAATAAAAAATAAGTGAGTTGTGTATTCTCCCATAGGTTGATAAATAAGTAATAATAACTAACAATAATTATTGTTATGTACCTACATAATTATACTTATAGTTAGTAGTACCTTTGTCAAATGATGTAAATATTACTTTCTTTATATTATTCAATTTGAAAACAAAAGATTTGTTAATTGTTCTTATTAAATTTTTTTGACTTTGTTTTGACAGTTTAAAAAAATATTAGTTATAAAATAATAAACACGGCAAATGACGAATTAAATCCCCACCCTGGCGAACATTAATATTTGATGATATTAAACCAGTTTTAAGAAATGGGGACAAAAAAGTTTAAATACACGAATATTTAAAAACATCGATGGTTTTTGAGGGATGTATTACCAGCATCGATGTTTTAATTTTGAACATCGATGTTTTATTGTCGATGTCGTATCGTTAACTAGTAGCAAGTAAATAACTAGCCTTATATTCAAATACGAACTGACTATAAGTAACCAATAGGAAACGTTTAAGAAGTGAGACGTGAAAGTAAGGGGAGTGAGAACTGAGACTGTAGTTCACGATTTTCACCAGCAAGGCCGTTGAAAATGGTGGCGCTGTTCAAGGCACCAAAGAGGCATTTATGCGCGATTTGGAATATTGGCTTTGTGCTCAATATTTATGTGAGATGTATAGTTTAAAGCACATACCTGTAACAACCTGCTTGTGATCCAGGAAATAAACAAGCACCACAATGTCTAACAGAATATTTGTGATGGACGTTCTTCTCGGAGGTTCCGCTAAGACAGTTCCACATAAGGACTCGAGAAGACGATGACGTACGGCTATGCCTAATGAACACCCGAAGTTACGCTGCGGTGGATAGATTTTTTCAATCGTCTCCAGGAACGGCTCTTTCGCCTGCATGTCCGACCCCCCTTACCTAATTACCTAAATTAAGCGATAGGGGCTTGAGCATTTACGACTGACGCTTTCCTTTCATAGTATTGTGTGGCGTGGCGTTTAGGAGCGAGATTCTGCCTTTCCCCCACAACGTCACTGTCGACAGGGTAGGGCATCGAACGAAAGGATGGATCCTCTAGAAGGTCAGTCGCTGATAGCTCTTGAATGGAGATCGATGCCAGCGGTCCCTTAAAAGGGGGATACCATTCACAATACACCGATCAATACCATGCCGCTGGTTTAAAAGAAATTTTAGTGGTAACAATTATCTACCTGCCTCGGCGAAAAGGTTAACTTGTAAACACGTCCCCTTTGTAAAAATTCGTAAATAAACATCTTTACTTTTTAATAAAGTCGCTTCCATCCCTTTTATTGCAAATAAAAGTTTCACGTATTATACACTATCGCACGTAATATATACATAATTTGAAAAATCTTCACGAGAATAGTAGTTTTCAATTTGAATAACCTCTACGAAATCAATACAAATATTTCATTACTTTTCGAAACAAGTCTCAAAATAACAGAAATATATACGCGTTTCAGTAGCAATATATTTACTTGCATATAATATATTTGTATTGAAATATTGGGGATTTGATATTGTTATAAGGAAACAGTATCAACTGAGGCTAATCTTATGCTTCGAAAAAAAATTAAAAAATTGGATGTGAACAAGTTTTACATCACGTATTCAAATCAAGTATTATCTAAAGTACAATAAATAAATGGTAGTTATTTTAATTTTAAAATATCCTTTGATTGCATTGGCCTTTTTAAATTTTTGACTTTGATTTCATTGGTTCATTTAATGGTTTTTCGCTAGTTGTGAAATTTTTATTTCTATAGCTTTTTTTGCGATACAGTTATAAAGTATCAGGTTGTATTATTTCTTGCATTCCGTTAAGATTAATTACTTTCTTTTGTAAAAATAAATTAAGTTATAACTTACTTTAATTAAGTTATTATTACTTTTTTTGGCCGCTTTAAAAAATGAATTTTTCAAAACCTTCCTAAATGTGTTTTGGATCTTTCATTTTCCGTTGTAAAAATAACTTTCTTTAAAAAAAATTCAGTTTAAACATAATACTTTTTGTGAAAGTTTAAACAAATATTTTTTTTTCTAAACGTTTTCAATTGTGTTTTGAAGTTTTCATTTTCCGTTGTAAAAATAAAAATATTTGTGTACGAAAGAGATTTTTGAAATAATTATTTCCTCGGCGACTTTAGAACTGCGCCAAAAAATTGCCAAGGCTTTCGCCACTGTAAACGTAGACTGTAGCTTTACCCTCATCCATTTCTCTTGCAACCGGGCTTAAGCGGCCCCATGTCGTGGAAGTGAAAAATGAGAACCGGGGAAAATAATAATAGGACGAAAGCAGAAAACGATAGATACAGAAAAATATAGAAAGTGCACATCTATGTTTATCAAAGTCAGTAAACCCTAATAATAAAGAAAAGATCACTAGAGTACATTGGCTCTGTGAAACCCGTACATACGTAAAAAAGAAGTGTTCTAGAGGTTTTACCGATTTCCGAATCGTGGTTATAATTTTTGAAATACAATGGTTCAATCATTACAGATATCAGATTACAGAAATACAATCATTACAGATATATAATTGTGAAACTTTCATGAGGAGGCATCAAAGAACTAAATAAAAAAAAGATCCCATCTAGCAGTCTGCTTTAACTTAAAAATTAAACTAAATCCTTTAAAATCTAATACGCTTTTTCAAACTTATTTAGAGTACATGAATTTAAAAATGTTTTGTTTTAATTGACATCCATTTGTCACAGACCCTGATCCGTTCACGTTCAATCGACTAAAGAGCTATAAATTATTCACTCTGTCGAGTTTTATTTACACGTCCTTCGTGCAGAAATATTTCGCTCCGTTATAATTCAGTTCAACCGATTTTTATGTTTAAGTTAAATGTCATTTTTTATGTTTCTGAACTTCCAATAAAATAGATAGCCGAACTCAACTCTATATTTGAATTTCTACATTTTAACAACGAATAAAAGTATTTCAATATTGAGTTCGATAAGGATTCGGTAATTTCCGATAAAGTTTCAAACACTTTTATTTAAATTTCTGCGGGACATTTAGTGGTAATGTATGACATGCTAAAAATCATACTGAAATTCACTTTTAGATAGCATATGTATTGCTTTACTTTTACACCAGATATGCGGCCAACAAAAACCTACCACGGCACAAGAAAACATAAGTGTTTGTTGCCATCTCTCTCTTTCCCAGACTTCCCGATAAAGTTTCAAACACTTTTATTTAAATTTCTGCGGGACATTTAGTGGTAATGTATGACATGCTAAAAATCATACTGAAATTCACTTTTAGATAGCATATGTATTGATTTACTTTTACACCAGATATGCGGCCAACAAAAACCTACCACCAAGTGTTTGTTGTCATCTCTCTCTTTCCCAAACTATTGAGTAATTTAATAATATAAACTAACCATATTATATATATATTTAAATATATCAACCTTCCTGGTGGTTATATAAATGTTGTCTCTTTATAAGAAAAACTAACCAGTTCTTTATGGATTAGAGAGATCTTGATTAGAAAAAATGTTATCAGATTTTGACCATATCATAAAAGGATTGGCACACGCACAATATATGGAAGACGACATATCCTACCATGAGTAAAATTGGCTAGATCTAGAAGGACGAGGTATCTTGTCAAAACCATTTGAAAGGTTAAATATATTTTCTATTAATTATTTTGAATATATTTATCCATTTAAGTTTATTAGGATTTGGAAACGAAAAATATTACTTGTGTATAACACGATTTCAACAAATTGTTTAATTAAAAGTAAGACAAAATAAAAGATGCTGAATTTGATTTGATTATATTTCATTGCTCCTTCTAAAATGGACTTCTGTATTTTTATCGACATTTTAAGTTCAGTCTTTAAGTTTAATGAAAAGTTTTAGAAAACGAGTACAAATGAATCGATCTTATGAACCACTGGAATAGTCAAACTAATTTTGTCGTTTGTAGGGATTTTATGTATAAGAATTGGTGACATATCGGAGGTTTTTAAATTCTCGTCGGAATTGGTATTGGTTTTTTCAATTAACGTCGTACTGGATCAACACTACATAAAATCATGTCAGAACTTTTTGGAAATGTTTATCTATTTAATTTATATAAGCGCAGTGCATATAAAAGAGGAAGCTGGAGAAAAGAGACACATAAAACCAAATACTCATGTTGTTTATCGTACTTTCTAAGATTAGATTTGGATACGGAATTAAAGAAAACTAAATTTAATTTTTTAAAGTTTATTCATGCATCCCAGCCAACACTCCTTATATCCATTTTATATACAATACACATTTTTTATAAATGCAGAATAATTTGTTTTGGCATTTCGTTTTTTAATATATTTATTATCTTATTTCTCATTATTCACTTCGTGTTGTAAAATGGACGAAGACCAATAAACCACCTGAATATTTCCTATACTTCGTTTCCTTCTTGCTTGAAGTTTGACTCGGTACTCAAATTGAATTAAAACACGTTAATTAAAATACCTACCAACCTACCTAGAGCTAAAATAATTTTTAATATTCAAAATAAGCCATAAAAATCAAATTTCTAAAGTCAGCTATGTTGCGCAAAGAATCAGCTCTAACACGTCACAATTGCAATAAAAAGATAAATGTCTTTTCATTCCAACCTTAACCAATCTTCAAGCTAGACTCACAGATTAGACATGGATTGAAAAATAAACCGCTGTTTTATACTACTAAATATAAGCTTTAAAAAATTAGATTACCTTCATTTTTAATCAAGTGTTTCCAAGAACGGTATGAGTTCTGAGAATAAAATTACACCACCTGTGCAAGCAGCCTTCATTTTTAAGGAATATTTAATTGCGTTATAGCGTGCTTGGTTTTGGATTTCAGAAAGATCTTTTAAGGGTTGACATAATGCTTACATTTGCAAGGAATCTTAAAGGTTGAATATATTTTTAAAGCTATTTTAGTATTATCCTAATGATTTCATAATTCTGCGAAATAAACCAGGGTGATTATAATGGTTACGTCAGTATACAAATAACCTTGTAACAAAGAAATCGGAAAATAAAATGGATTGTACTCAATCTAAATACCTACATTTCTTTCCTTATTCTAATATCTCTAGTCCAAATTGTCCACGGTTTTTACTGAAATTTTGTTCATGAATGATAATTCGAACAAATTAGATTAACTTAACTAACCCCAGTACAAAAAGTAGTCAGACCGCTGATTATATTTAGCGTCGGTCCATTAATTCTGCTCATGTTATAAGATACTAAATCAGTTGGTCCCTCTACTTTAGGAGATATGGCGTGACAGCATGGCAGATATGGGCTTCTTAGCTTATCATCTTAGTTCATTCATCATTCTTTATTTAGGAAACATAAAGGGGAAAAAATGGACCTTTGCGACGATATTAAATAGCTGTCATGGGATAACGTAAGAGCATATCCATCAACTCATCTAGCACAGGAATTCCTTTTCTCCATAGCACTAACAGCAATCACAAACTATTATGTACCAGATAAGTTCGTAATTGCGTCGCTTTCTCGTGCATTTCAACCACCACTTTGTGCAAAATAAATTCCCATAAACACTTGTTGATCGCAGAGAATTTTATTTTTCGTGTTAAATAGTATGCCAATTTTCAATGGGAGATTGGTGCTTGATTTTACAAAGTGCTTTCTATGTATGAATAAACGCTAGTGGTGATCAATGGTAATACATAAAACTCCCACTTAATGCTATATGCAATGGAGTAAAGCAAATAATGAAAAACGTTACGCATAGGTTTAATCATCTTTAAACATAAATATAATTTGTCTTCGATGACGCATATGTAGGTGGTTAGTTAAATTAACGTCGCAGTGGAGCAACAAAACGGTCTATTCAGTGATTAACATGGTTCTTATAAAACACATATACTGGCATGGGTTTAGTCTGGCTGCAGCAGTATTAAAATTCGGGGATTGAACCAAATTTCCATCTTTTAGTAATTAAAACATGTAACGGAGTTTGGTAACAAGTTTTAACGACGAATATTTTTCAGTGCTCTAAAGCCATAGCCAAATAGTAAGTACAATGCGCAAAACGACACGCGCAGACCAATCAGAGCATTATCACCGCCTACTCCGGGACATCTAATTAGTCTGCAAGTGTCGATTTGCGCTTCGTATTAGAACACGACTTTAATGTTGGAGTCAGTGAATTTTTTTATTATGATCATGGGCCAAAACATCAAGATTCATGTCCTCGTTCGTTAAAAATTTGATTTTTGTAGATGTATAAAACGTTATTTCTATTCTATATATAGAAATATTTTGTCTGTGCAAAAAATTTGTATTTCACTTCGAAGTAGTCATTTTTACATAATAATGTGAGCTGTAATAATATTCCGTTTACTCAGAAATATGTATATACTTATACCAATGTGTGAATGTGACTGAATGTAACACATTCAATACTTAAAATAAGGTTTTAAAATTACAACATATGTCATTTACGTAGAAAGTAGTAAGCTCTAAAGTTTAATTCTTATTGAATTATAAATTTAATAGTTCATTATGTGTAAAATATCTTTTATTTTCAAAAGTACCCTTACTTCCCTAAGACTCGCTTGTCAGAAATTTTACATTTGTACGTTAGCTTGCATATTTATCTTTAATTTCTCTTGTTGAAACGGTAAATACAGAAAGTGACTGGAATAACGCATTTCTCTTTCTCAGGAAAGTGTAATTATTTCAGTGTTCGGAACTAAGACACTGAGTTTCTTGATAGATCTACAATTTTTAAAGTGTACTTGAATCGTACTAAGGTGATTACTACAAAGTTAATCAAGTTTTGGAGTAATTGTGAATGCTTTTTCTTAAAAACTGACGAATATGAAATCGTAAAAGGATGATTCAGCGATTAGTTTAGAATTTGGTCTCAAGAAAAGTTTTTTTGAAATTAAATGTTTTCAGTACAGACAAGAAAAGATCAGCGATCGATTTTGCTTTTTCTAATAAAAAATAAAGTATGTAAGCATTGTAATTTAATGTCGCACTGGAGCATCAGAACTTGCTATTGGCGACTGTCAACCCGAAATGAAAAGATTCGAGGACAGCACAACGTTATTCTGAACCACCGTCAGATGACGAGGTCACACCTCAGCTGGCACACCACTCTTCAAACGTCCACACTACGCCAACGTGATGGAATTTGAGGTCAAGACAGATTTACGTGTACCTTGCCCCCTCATTTGCACACGACGGTCTTTGGTTGGATTCTAACATGCAAACCACCGGTTGCTAACCCGTTACTCTTCCCACCGGACTACCGAGGCTCGTGCTTTAGGGGGGCAGGGACGCAGTTTTCTATTTGTTTTGCTAATAAAGATATTGCCTTGAAAATTTTAAAAGAACACATAGCTTCTAATTTACAAATATAAAATTTAAAAAAAAATTAACTTTAGAACAGTTATAAAAACATTTTAAAACTTAAAAAGTTTCAAAAAAGTGACTGTGTTTACTTTTAAAATAGCTTGAGAAATTACCTATGAAAAGACACATTATTAACAATTTCGAAAAGCAGATAATATATTTAAAAATTTGTCTTCACAGTTTTTTAATACTTGCATATAAAAAATATTAAAATCTTTTAAATTAGAATTGAGCATTTTTTGAATTCATAATTTATAAAATACTTATATTTTGAAACATATCAATAATTTTTAAAATTCCTGAAGACTAATCATTTAAATATGTATGAAGAATATTGATATCAAATTTCATACAATTATCTTGAATAGATTTTGAGATATCATTTTAAAGTTAGGAAAAGTGTGAAAAATACATTATTATCTGTTGGAGGGTGCTGTTTGCCAGCGCTGTAATGCGGTGCACGTCTGTTTGGGTACCGTCCGGAATACAACCGTTTACCGCAGCCCTTCCGTTGCCGTAAACTGCACCATACACGAGGTGCATGTCCGCCAGTTTAGTGTTCGTAAATTGTTGCATGTTTAACGTACGCAATCGGAACTTTAAATGGCGCTGCATTCCACCTCAAGCGTGTATAACTGTGAATGGTAAAAACTTTGAGCATTTGTTGTGAAACTTCATGCGTACACGTATTGTTCTAGTTTAAAGTATTGCTAAGTAAAGAGTTTCTCCGCCCAATAATGGCTTGTCATTTCTGCGTCTTCGTTTTTATCCTCCAGCTGATCAGGTAGGGGTTTCCGGTCACACATTCCTATGTGATTCTGTTTTGTTTTTGTGTGTACTACCTTCCCTAAAACGCTTGTGCGCTGAGTTTTGAATCACTTTGTATAGCAAATAGCTTAACATACCCCACATAACTGTTGATCCCATATTTTTAAGTTAGAAAATAATTGTAATTTGAAAAACCAAAGATGAACTAAAGTGCTCGATTTTGTATTGGAAACTAAGAAAAGCATAATTTCAAAAATATTCTGATTAAAATACTCGATAACTAAAAATAAATTCACCAAATATATTGAGTTCAACATAGTTTCAGAATTTAAATTCCAGGAATATTGATTTTCCAGCTATACTAATAAAACAAAATCTGTCAACAACAAATCTAAAAACGCAAATTTACATTTAAGCATCTTCAACATACCGGGAAAAGTTTATTCAACTAAATGATACGAATTTTCAACCGTTTAAGTGTAAAATGTACACAAAAATTCAAGAGGAAAATCAAATAATTTATTTAAGTCCTAGGATTTCATAAACCACATCAATATTTGTGAAAAATATGTTATAATATATATAAAAATGTGTTGAGTTTTCTATGTGATACTTACAGCAAACACTTGGTATAAAGTGAGAAGACAGACATAACCTGAATACATGTTGTTCAGTCCCTAAGTTCCTTCAGTACTCAAAGTAATGAAAATTTTATGATTATATACAGCGTTAAACGTAATGCAAGCAGAGGAAAATTTTGGAAATCACTGATTTTCCATTAAAATGGACCAAAACGAGTAAATAACATGCTAGGCGTTTCACTGCAACTCAACAGCAGCTCGTGAGCTGCTGTTGAGTTGCAGTGAAACGCGTGTTTTAACAGCAGCTCAGCTCGACGCATATACTGATAAATTATTGATGCATCAAAGAGGGTTGTATTTTATGAGTTGATAAGAACAATTAAAAATAGTTTTTTAGCTCTTACTTAATATAATTTATTTGCAACAACTCTCCCTCAAATACTGGAAAATTACTGGAAGTGGATATAGGCCCTTTTGCGATTACACGCCTCATGTTACAAGTAAACCCCATTGTTATGTAAATAGATACGAAATTTTGATTAATCATAATGATTTAATTTTAAAATATGTGGAATTCAAATTTCTTTCATAAAATATAGATTCCCAAGGTTTAATAAACCATTTTAAAATAAAACTATTTTGCTATTTTTTTCTATTTTTTTAGATTACGTATATGAAATCCTAGTGAAATAGTCGTGGTGAAATTCACGACAAAGCAATGCATAAAAATAATCACATTTTATCTAAAAAATCAACATTAAACTGTTGTAACCCAAAGAGATTATATACGAAATGTTGAGGTTAGACAAACACCATCTTAGCAAGGGACATTTAAAATCAAACTACAAACTAATAAAAAAATAATTTTCAAGTATATTTAATGTTTCTAAAAGTATAAGTTTCTAAAGAATAAGAATGTTTAATACACGAAACCATGCTTCTATTTTTAAATGGTCTAATAACTTTTAAGCCACCATGTAAATTTTCATTAAAAACAATTTTCAACGTTTTTCTCACAATTTCATACTGTTTTAGTAACATTAATTCATAAAAGAATATATATATATATATATATATATATATTCATCAGTTAGCTGAAATCTTAATAGTTCTCTACAATGTACAACTCAGCAAATTCCATTTCAGACAAAAAAATTTATATAGGTGTTATTGTGAAAGTTTATGCCCAAAGAACGTCATTTTAATATAATAGATATATCTGCCTATGCAGACGTATAGAACCCTTTAGAATCGATTTAGTCAGAGATTACTTTTGTTCTTACATTAAATTGATCTGCATTCCTGAGTTTAATTAAGTAATTAATCCGTGTATTCTGTTGAATTAAATCTCAAAGTCAACTGAATCTAATCGAATTAATCATTCTTGAAATCTACGAGGTGATTTCTCAATTTCTCACACGTTTAACATTAGACTTCTTGGAACTTTAGATTACAGCTTTTCAGCGTATAGATTACAATTTTAGCTGTAGGAATTATTTTAAATAATAGGCAGCAATCAGAGTGTAATCTATTTCAGTTGAGAGAAAGTAAAGCTATTACTCTAATTTTTCTTCTTACTTTGAAAGATTTCTGTTAATGAGAAAATGAATTGATTATTAGTTTAGAGAACTTGAATAACAGAAAAGAGAAATACCTTTTTCGGTAAATACGATAACCTTAATGAAATTTACGTACAAGTATTTTGGTTTTGTTAAGTAGTCTGGAGTTTGAATACAACAATTGAAAGGGATTTCATACAAAGTGAAGTAAAAACATTTAATTAAATTCCTTTACATGAGTTTTAAGATCATGTTTGTTGTCATCTGTTTAGATGACATTGAACAGTATCTAAATAATAGTGACTAAATACAAAACATAGTAATTAAAATTTCAAACCTTGCTGAGAGCATTTGAGCTCTGGCATTTAAAAACAGCAATTTCTCAAACTTACTCATCTGGTGGTTGCCTTGACGAGGTATATCGACGTTAGGAAAACTGAACAGATCTTGATGGACGAGGTATCTCATCATTAGAAAAACTGAACACATATTGATGGAAGAGGTATCTCAGCATGAGGAAAATTGAACACATCTTGATAGACGACGAAGTAATCTCTTCATTAGAAAAACTGAACAGATCTTGATGGACGAGGTATGTCATCATTAGGAAAACAGAACAGATCTTGATGGAAGAGGTATCTCAGCATAAGGAAAACTGAACATATCTTCATAGACGACGAGGTATTTCTTCATTAAGAAAACTGAACATATCTGGATGGACAAAGTATCTCATCATTAGGAAAACTGAAAGGATCTTGATGGAAGAGATATCTCAGCATTAGGAAAACTTAACGTATCTTCATAGAAGACGAGGTTTTTCTTCATTAGAAAAACTGAACAATACTTGATGGACGAGGTATCTCATCATTAGGAAAACTGAACACATCTTGTTGGAAGAGGTATCTCAGCATAAGGAAAACTGAACACGTCTTGATAGACGACGAGCTATCTCTTCATTAGAAAAATTGAACACATCTTGATGGACATAGTATCTCTTCATTAGGAAAACTGAACAATACTTGATGGACGAGGTATCTCATCATTAGGAAAACTGAACACATCTTGTTGGAAGAGGTATCTCAGCATAAGGAAGACTGAACACATCTTGATAGACGACGAGCTATCTCTTCATCAGAAAAATTGAACTCATCTTGATGGACATAGTATCTCTTCATTAGGAAAACTGAACTTATCTGGATGGAAGAGGTATCTCTTCATTAGGAAAACAGAAAAGATCTGGATGGAAGAGGTATCTCAGCATTAGGAAAACCGATCATATCTTCATAGAAGACGAGGTATTTCTTCATTAAAAAAACTGAGCGGATCTTGATGGACGAGGTATCTCATCACTAAAAAAACTGAACACATCTTGATGGACGAGGTATCTCAGCATAAAGAAAACTGAACACATCTTGACAGACGACGAGGTATCTCTTCATTAGAAAAACTGAACAGATCTTGGTGGAAGAAGTATCTCATCATTTGGAAAACTGAACATATCTTCATAGAACACAAGGTGTTTCTACACTAAAAAAACGGAACAGATCTTGATGGACGAGGTATCTCATCATTAGGAAAACTGAACAGATCTTGATGGAAGAAGTATTTCAAAATTAGGAAAATTGAACATATTTTTATAGAAGACGAGGTGTTTTTACATTAAAAAAACGGAACAGATCTTGATGGACGAGGTATCTCATCATTAAAAAAACGGGACAGATCTTGATGGACGAGGTATCTCATCATTTGAAAAACTGAACAGATCTTGGTGGACGAGGTATCTCATCATGAGGAAAACGGAGCAGATCTTGATGGAAGATGTATCTCAGCATTAGGAAAACTGAACATATCTTCATAGAGGACGAGGTGTTTCTACATTAAAAAAACGGAACAGATCTTGATGGACGAGGTATCTCATCATTAGGAAAACTGAACAGATCTTGATGGAAGAAGTATCTCAGTATTAGGAAAACTGCACATATCTTCATAGAGGACGAGGTGTTTCTACATTAAAAAAACGGAACAGATCTTGATGGACGAGGTATCTCATCATTAAAAAAACTGAACAGATCTTGATGGACGAGGTATCTCATCATTAGGAAAACGGAACAGATCTTGATGGAAGATGTATCTCAGCATTAGGAAAACTGAACATATCTTTATAGAGGACGAGGTTTTTCTACATTAAAAAAAACGGAACAGATCTTGATGGACGAGGTATCTCATCATTAAAAAAACGGGACAGATCTTGATGGACGAGGTATCTCATCGTTTGAAAAACTGAACAGATCTTGGTGGACGAGGTATCTCATCATTAGGAAAACTGAACAGATCTTGATGGAAGAAGTATCTCAGTATTAGGAAAACTGCACATATCTTCATAGAGGACGAGGTGTTTCTACATTAAAAAAACGGAACAGATCTTGATGGACGAGGTATCTCATCATTAAAAAAACTGAACAGATCTTGATGGACGAGGTATCTCATCATTAGGAAAACGGAACAGATCTTGATGGAAGATGTATCTCAGCATTAGGAAAACTGAACATATCTTCATAGAGGACGAGGTGTTTCTACATTAAAAAAACGGAACAGATCTTGATGGAAGAGGTATCTCATCATTTAAAAAACTGAACAGATCTTGATAGACGAGGTATCTCATCATTAGGAAAACTGAACAGATCTGGATGGACGAGGTATCTCATCATTAGGAAAACTGAACAGATCTTGGTGGAAGAAGTATCTCAGCATTAGGAAAACTGAACATATCTTCATAGACGACGAGGTGTTTCTACATTAAAAAAACGGAACAGATCTTGATGGACGAGGTATCTCATCATTAAAAAAACGGAACAGATCTTGATGGACGAGGTATCTCATCATTAGGAAAACTGAACAGATCTTGATGGAAGAAGTATCTCAGTATTAGGAAAACTGCACATATCTTCATAGAGGACGAGGTGTTTCTACATTAAAAAAACGGAACAGATCTTGATGGACGAGGTATCTCATCATTAAAAAAACTGAACAGATCTTGATGGACGAGGTATCTCATCATTAGGAAAACGGAACAGATCTTGATGGAAGATGTATCTCAGCATTAGGAAAACTGAACATATCTTTATAGAGGACGAGGTTTTTCTACATTGAAAAAAACGGAACAGATCTTGATGGACGAGGTATCTCATCATTAAAAAAACGGGACAGATCTTGATGGACGAGGTATCTCATCATTTGAAAAACTGAACAGATCTTGGTGGACGAGGTATCTCATCATTAGGAAAACGGAACAGATCTTGATGGAAGAAGTATCTCAGTATTAGGAAAACTGCACATATCTTCATAGAGGACGAGGTGTTTCTACATTAAAAAAACGAAACAGATCTTGATGGACGAGGTATCTCATCATTAAAAAAACGGAACAGATCTTGATGGACGAGGTATCTCATCATTAGGAAAACGGAACAGATCTTGATGGAAGATGTATCTCAGCATTAGGAAAACTGAACATATCTTCATAGAGGACGAGGTGTTTCTACATTAAATAAACGGAACAGATCTTGATGGAAGAGGTATCTCATCATTTAAAAAACTGAACAGATCTTGATAGACGAGGTATCTCATCATTAGGAAAACTTCACAGATCTGGATGGACGAGGTATCTCATCATTAGGAAAACTGAACAGATCTTGGTGGAAGAAGTATCTCAGCATTAGGAAAACTGAACATATCTTCATAGACGACGAGGTGTTTCTACATTAAAAAAACGGAACAGATCTTGATGGACGAGGTATCTCATCATTAAAAAAACTGAACAGATCTTGATAGACGAGGTATCTCATCATTAGGAAAACTGAACAGATCTTGATGGACGAGGTATCTCATCATTAGGAAAACTGAACAGATCTTGGTGGAAGAAGTATCTCAGCATTAGGAAAACTGAACATATATTCATAGAAGACGAGGTGTTTTTACATTAAAAAAAACGGAACAGATCTTGATGGACGAGGTATCTCATCATTAAAAAAACGGAACAGATCTTGATGCACGAGGTATCTCATCATTAGGAAAACTGAACAGATCTTGATGGAAGAAGTATCTCATTATTAGGAAAACTGAACATATCTTCATAGAAGACGAGGTGTTTCTACAATAAAAAAACGGAACAGATCTTGATGGACGAGGTATCTCATCATTAGGAAAACTGAACAGATATTGATGGAAAAAGTATCTCAGCATTAGGAAAACTGAACATATCTTCATAGAAGACGAGGTGTTTCTACATGAAAAAACGGAACAGATCTTGATGGACGAGGTATCTCATCATTAGGAAAACTGAACAGATCTTGGTGGAAGACGTATCTAAGCATTAGGAAAACTGAACATATCTTCATAGAGGACGAGGTTTTTCTACATTAAAAAAACGGAACAGATCTTGATGGACGAGGTACCTCATCATTAAAAAAACTGAACAGATCTTGATGGACGAGGTATCCCATCATAAGGAAAACTGAACAGATCTTGATGGACGAGGTATCTCATCATTAGGAAAACTGAATAGATCTTGATGGAAGAAGTATCTCAGTATTAGGAAAACTGAACATATCTTCATAGACGACGAGGTATTTCTTCATTAAGAAAACTGAACATATCTGGATGGACAAAGTATCTCATCATTAGGAAAACTGAACAGATCTTGATGGAAGAGATATCTCAGCATTAGGAAAACTTAACGTATCTTCATAGAAGACGAGGTTTTTCTTCATTAGAAAAACTGAACAATACTTGATGGACGAGGTATCTCATCATTAGGAAAACTGAACACATCTTGTTGGAAGAGGTATCTCAGCATAAGGAAAACTGAACACATCTTGATAGACGACGAGCTATCTCTTCATTAGAAAAATTGAACACATCTTGATGGACATAGTATCTCTTCATTAGGAAAACTGAACAATACTTGATGGACGAGGTATCTCATCATTAGGAAAACTGAACACATCTTGTTGGAAGAGGTATCTCAGCATAAGGAAGACTGAACACATCTTGATAGACGACGAGCTATCTCTTCATCAGAAAAATTGAACTCATCTTGATGGACATAGTATCTCTTCATTAGGAAAACTGAACTTATCTGGATGGAAGAGGTATCTCTTCATTAGGAAAACAGAAAAGATCTGGATGGAAGAGGTATCTCAGCATTAGGAAAACCGATCATATCTTCATAGAAGACGAGGTATTTCTTCATTAAAAAAACTGAGCGGATCTTGATGGACGAGGTATCTCATCACTAAAAAAACTGAACACATCTTGATGGACGAGGTATCTCAGCATAAAGAAAACTGAACACATCTTGACAGACGACGAGGTATCTCTTCATTAGAAAAACTGAACAGATCTTGGTGGAAGAAGTATCTCATCATTTGGAAAACTGAACATATCTTCATAGAACACAAGGTGTTTCTACACTAAAAAAACGGAACAGATCTTGATGGACGAGGTATCTCATCATTAGGAAAACTGAACAGATCTTGATGGAAGAAGTATTTCAAAATTAGGAAAATTGAACATATTTTTATAGAAGACGAGGTGTTTTTACATTAAAAAAACGGAACAGATCTTGATGGAAGAAGTATTTCAAAATTAGGAAAATTGAACATATTTTTATAGAAGACGAGGTGTTTTTACATTAAAAAAACGGAACAGATCTTGATGGACGAGGTATCTCATCATTAAAAAAACGGGACAGATCTTGATGGACGAGGTATCTCATCATTTGAAAAACTGAACAGATCTTGGTGGACGAGGTATCTCATCATTAGGAAAACGGAACAGATCTTGATGGAAGATGTATCTCAGCATTAGGAAAACTGAACATATCTTCATAGAGGACGAGGTGTTTCTACATTAAAAAAACGGAACAGATCTTGATGGACGAGGTATCTCATCATTAAAAAAACGGGACAGATCTTGATGGACGAGGTATCTCATCATTTGAAAAACTGAACAGATCTTGGTGGACGAGGTATCTCATCATTAGGAAAACGGAACAGATCTTGATGGAAGAAGTATCTCAGTATTAGGAAAACTGCACATATCTTCATAGAGGACGAGGTGTTTCTACATTAAAAAAACGGAACAGATCTTGATGGACGAGGTATCTCATCATTAAAAAAACTGAACAGATCTTGATGGACGAGGTATCTCATCATTATTAAAACGGCACAGATCTTGATGGAAGATGTATCTCAGCATTAGGAAAACTGAACATATCTTCATAGAGGACGCGGTGTTTCTACATTAAAAAAACGGAACAGATCTTGATGGAAGAGGTATCTCATCATTTAAAAAACTGAACAGATCTTGATAGACGAGGTATCTCATCATTAGGAAAACTGAACAGATCTGGATGGACGAGGTATCTCATCATTAGGAAAACTGAACACATCTTGGTGGAAGAAGTATCTCAGCATTAGGAAAACTGAACATATCTTCATAGACGACGAGGTGTTTCTACATTAAAAAAACGGAACAGATCTTGATGGACGAGGTATCTCATCATTAAAAAAACTGAACAGATCTTGATAGACGAGGTATCTCATCATTAAAAAAACGGAACAGATCTTGATGGACGAGGTATCTCATCATTAGGAAAACTGAACAGATCTTGATGGAAGAAGTATCTCAGTATTAGGAAAACTGCACATATCTTCATAGAGGACGAGGTGTTTCTACATTAAAAAAACGGAACAGATCTTGATGGACGAGGTATCTCATCATTAAAAAAACTGAACAGATCTTGATGGACGAGGTATCTCATCATTAGGAAAACGGAACAGATCTTGATGGAAGATGTATCTCAGCATTAGGAAAACTGAACATATCTTTATAGAGGACGAGGTTTTTCTACATTGAAAAAAACGGAACAGATCTTGATGGACGAGGTATCTCATCATTAAAAAAACGGGACAGATCTTGATGGACGAGGTATCTCATCATTTGAAAAACTGAACAGATCTTGGTGGACGAGGTATCTCATCATTAGGAAAACGGAACAGATCTTGATGGAAGAAGTATCTCAGTATTAGGAAAACTGCACATATCTTCATAGAGGACGAGGTGTTTCTACATTAAAAAAACGGAACAGATCTTGATGGACGAGGTATCTCATCATTAAAAAAACGGAACAGATCTGGATGGACGAGGTATCTCATCATTAGGAAAACGGAACAGATCTTGATGAAAGATGTATCTCAGCATTAGGAAAACTGAACATATCTTCATAGAGGACGCGGTGTTTCTACATTAAAAAAACGGAACAGATCTTGATGGAAGAGGTATCTCATCATTTAAAAAACTGAACAGATCTTGATAGACGAGGTATCTCATCATTAGGAAAACTGAACAGATCTGGATGGACGAGGTATCTCATCATTAGGAAAACTGAACACATCTTGGTGGAAGAAGTATCTCAGCATTAGGAAAACTGAACATATCTTCATAGACGACGAGGTTTTTCTACATTGAAAAAAACGGAACAGATCTTGATGGACGAGGTATCTCATCATTAAAAAAACGGGACAGATCTTGATGGACGAGGTATCTCATCATTTGAAAAACTGAACAGATCTTGGTGGACGAGGTATCTCATCATTAGGAAAACGGAACAGATCTTGATGGAAGAAGTATCTCAGTATTAGGAAAACTGCACATATCTTCATAGAGGACGAGGTGTTTCTACATTAAAAAAACGGAACAGATCTTGATGGACGAGGTATCTCATCATTAAAAAAACTGAACAGATCTTGATAGACGAGGTATCTCATCATTAAAAAAACGGAACAGATCTTGATGGACGAGGTATCTCATCATTAGGAAAACTGAACAGATCTTGGTGGAAGAAGTATCTCAGCATTAGGAAAACTGAACATATATTCATAGAAGACGAGGTGTTTTTACATTAAAAAAACGGAACAGATCTTGATGGACGAGGTATCTCATCATTAAAAAAACGGAACAGATCTTGATGCACGAGGTATCTCATCATTAGGAAAACTGAACAGATCTTGATGGAAGAAGTATCTCATTATTAGGAAAACTGAACATATCTTCATAGAAGACGAGGTGTTTCTACAATAAAAAAACGGAACAGATCTTGATGGACGAGGTATCTCATCATTAGGAAAACTGAACAGATATTGATGGAAAAAGTATCTCAGCATTAGGAAAACTGAACATATCTTCATAGAAGACGAGGTGTTTCTACATGAAAAAACGGAACAGATCTTGATGGACGAGGTATCTCATCATTAGGAAAACTGAACAGATCTTGGTGGAAGACGTATCTCAGCATTAGGAAAACTGAACATATCTTCATAGAGGACGAGGTTTTTCTACATTAAAAAAACGGAACAGATCTTGATGGACGAGGTACCTCATCATTAAAAAAACTGAACAGATCTTGATGGACGAGGTATCCCATCATTAGGAAAACTGAACAGATCTTGATGGACGAGGTATCTCATCATTAGGAAAACTGAATAGATCTTGATGGAAGAAGTATCTCAGTATTAGGAAAACTGAACATATCTTCATAGACGACGAGGTGTTTCTACATTAAAAAAACGGAACAGATCTTGATGGACGAGGTAACTCATCATTAGGAAAACGGAACAGATCTTGATGGTCGAGGTATCTCATCATTAGGAAAACTGAAAAGATCTTGGTGGAAGAAGTATCTCAGCATTAGGAAAACTGAACATATCTTCATAGAAGACGAGGTGTTTCTACATGAAAAAAACGGAACAGATCTTAATGGACGAGGTATCTCATCATTAGGAAAACTGAACAGATCTTGATAGACGAGGTATCTCATCATTAGGAAAACTGAACATATCTTCATAGAAGACGAGGTGTTTTTACATTAAAAAAACGGAACAGATCTTGATGGACCAGGTATCTCATCATTAGGAAAACTGAACAGATATTGATGGAAAAAGTATCACAGCATTAGGAAAACTGAACATATCTTCATAGAAGACGAGGTGTTTCTACATGAAAAAAACGGAACAGATCTTAATGGACGAAGTATCTCATCATTAGGAAAACTGAACAGATCTTGATAGACGAGGTATCTCATCATTAGGAAAACTTAACAGATCTTGATGGACGAGGCATCTCATCATTAGGAAAACTGAACTTATCTTTATAGAAGACGAGGTGTTTTTACATTAAAAAAAACGGAACAGATCTTGATGGACGAGGTATCTCATCATTAAAAAAACGGGACAGATCTTGATGGACGAGGTATCTCATCATTTGAAAAACTGAACAGATCTTGGTGGACGAGGTATCTCATCATTAGGAAAACGGAACAGATCTTGATGGAAGAAGTATCTCAGAATTAGGAAAACTGCACATATCTTCATAGAGGACGAGGTGTTTCTACATTAAAAAAACGGAACAGATCTTGATGGACGAGGTATCTCATCATTAAAAAAACTGAACAGATCTTGATGGACGAGGTATCTCATTATTAGGAAAACGGAACAGATCTTGATGGAAGATGTATCTCAGCATTAGGAAAACTGAACATATCTTCATAGAGGACGAGGTGTTTCTACATTAAAAAAACGGAACAGATCTTGATGGACGAGGTATCTCATCATTAAAAAAACTGAACAGATCTTGATAGACGAGGTATCTCATCATTAGGAAAACTGAACAGATCTTGATGGACGAGGTATCTCATCATTAGGAAAACTGAACAGATCTAGGTGGAAGAAGTATCTCAGCATTAGGAAAACTGAACATATATTCATAGAAGACAACGTGTTTTTACATTAAAAAAACGGAACAGATCTTGATGGACGAGGTATCTCATCATTAAAAAAACGGAACAGATCTTGATGCACGAGGTATCTCATCATTAGGAAAACTGAAAAGATCTTGATGGAAGAAGTATCTCATTATTAGGAAAACTGAACATATCTTCATAGAAGACGAGGTGTTTCTACAATAAAAAAACGGAACAGATCTTGATGGACGAGGTATCTCATCATTAGGAAAACTGAACAGATATTGATGGAAAAAGTATCTCAGCATTAGGAAAACTGAACATATCTTCATAGAAGACGAGGTGTTTCTACATGAAAAAACTGAACAGATCTTGATGGACGAGGTACCTCATCATTAAAAAAACTGAACAGATCTTGATGGACGAGGTATCCCATTATTAGGAAAACTGAACAGATCTTGATGGACGAGGTATCTCATCATTAGGAAAACTGAATAGATCTTGATGGAAGAAGTATCTCAGTATTAGGAAAACTGAACATATCTTCATAGAGGACGAGGTGTTTCTACATTAAAAAAACGGAACAGATCTTGATGGACGAATTATCTTATCATTAAAAAAACTGAACAGATCTTGATGGACGAGGTATCTCATCATTAGGAAAACTGAACAGATCTTGGTGGAAGAAGTATGTCATCATTAGGAAAACGGAACAGATCTTGATGGAAAAAGTATCTCAGCATTAGGAAAACTGAACATATATTCATAGAAGACGAGGTGTTTTTACATTAAAAAAACGGAACAGATCTTGATGGACGAGGTATCTCATCATTAAAAAAACGGAACAAATCTTGATGGACGAGGTATCTCATCATTAGGAAAACTGAACAGATATTGACGGAAGAAGTATCTCAGCATTAGGAAAACTGAACATATCTTCATAGAAGACGAGGTGTTTCTACATGAAAAAAACGGAACAGATCTTGTTGGACGAGGTATCTCATCATTAGGAAAACTGAACAGATCTTGATAGACGAGGTATCTCATCATTAGGAAAACTGAACAGATCTTGGTGGAAGAAGTATCTCAGCATTAGGAAAACTGAACATATATTCATAGAAGACAACGTGTTTTTACATTAAAAAAACGGAACAGATCTTGATGGACGAGGTATCTCATCATTAAAAAAACGGAACAGATCTTGATGCACGAGGTATCTCATCATTAGGAAAACTGAACAGATCTTGATGGAAGAAGTATCTCATTATTAGGAAAACTGAACATATCTTCATAGAAGACGAGGTGTTTCTACAATAAAAAAACGGAACAGATCTTGATGGACGAGGTATCTCATCATTAGGAAAACTGAACAGATATTGATGGAAAAAGTATCTCAGCATTAGGAAAACTGAACATATCTTCATAGAAGACGAGGTGTTTCTACATGAAAAAACGGAACAGATCTTGATGGACGAGGTATCTCATCATTAGGAAAACTGAACAGATCTTGGTGGAAGACGTATCTCAGCATTAGGAAAACTGAACATATCTTCATAGAGGACGAGGTTTTTCTACATTAAAAAAACGGAACAGATCTTGATGGACGAGGTACCTCATCATTAAAAAAACTGAACAGATCTTGATGGACGAGGTATCCCATCATTAGGAAAACTGAACAGATCTTGATGGACGAGGTATCTCATCATTAGGAAAACTGAATAGATCTTGATGGAAGAAGTATCTCAGTATTAGGAAAACTGAACATATCTTCATAGAGGACGAGGTGTTTCTACATTAAAAAAACGGAACAGATCTTGATGGACGAATTATCTTATCATTAAAAAAACTGAACAGATCTTGATGGACGAGGTATCTCATCATTAGGAAAACTGAACAGATCTTGGTGGAAGAAGTATGTCATCATTAGGAAAACGGAACAGATCTTGATGGAAAAAGTATCTCAGCATTAGGAAAACTGAACATATATTCATAGAAGACGAGGTGTTTTTACATTAAAAAAACGGAACAGATCTTGATGGACGAGGTATCTCATCATTAAAAAAACGGAACAAATCTTGATGGACGAGGTATCTCATCATTAGGAAAACTGAACAGATATTGACGGAAGAAGTATCTCAGCATTAGGAAAACTGAACATATCTTCATAGAAGACGAGGTGTTTCTACATGAAAAAAACGGAACAGATCTTGTTGGACGAGGTATCTCATCATTAGGAAAACTGAACAGATCTTGATAGACGAGGTATCTCATCATTAGGAAAACTTAACAGATCTTGATGGACGAGGTATCTCATCATTAGGAAAACTGAACAGATCTGGGTGGAAGAAGTATCTCAGCATTAGGAAAACTGAACATATCTTCATAGAAGACGACGTGTTTTTACATTAAAAAAACGGAACAGATCTTGATGGACGAGGTATCTCATCATTAAAAAAACTGAATAGATCTTGATGGACGAGGTATCGCATGATTAGGAAAACTGAACAGATCTTGATGGAAGAAGTATCTCATCATTTGGAAAACTGAACATATCTTCATAGAAGACGAGGTGTTTCTTCAATAAAAAAAAACAGATCTTGATGGACGAGGTATCTCATCATTAGGAAAACTGAACAGATCTTGATGGAAGAAGTATCTCAGCATTATTAAAACTGAACATATCTTCATAGAAGACGAGGTGTTTCTACATTAAAAAAACGGAACAGATCTTGATGGACGAGGTATCTCATCAAACCCTCTGAATCCTGAACCGCCTCAATCCGTACTTAAAGAGATTCTTCGACTGAGTCCTGTGGGGCGCTTAGCCGGGCGGTTGTCTTTCATAATAGGGAGGCAGGTAGTTAGACGAGGGGTCTCTTGCCGTTCCTTCGGGGAACGATTCGAGGTCAAAGGTAATCCATTGACACTTGACAGTGATGTAGTGAAGTTGCTTGGGGATAGTTTTAATGGCCAACATCGACAAGGGCTGCGGTGCCTTTTGCATTTGGAGAAGTCATTCAAAGTGTGGAAGTAACGATTCTGAAAAAATTCTTTCACACTTCTATTTTCAAATTGGTGGATTTTTCCACTAGTAAGAATGATAGAAAAAATTATAAGACCAACATTTATGATATAATTTTTTTTTAAATACGTGTTTTCTAGAATATAGTTCTGAAATCGGTATAATTTTACGTAACTCCTAATATCTGAAATCTTTCTTTTTGTAGTAAAGTATGTCCTGAATATTCATCAGCATGCAACTCAGACTTCAGAAAATATAACAATTTATGAATACTTTTGTCTTGCATTCTTTGTGAGAAATGAATATTTGCTTTACCGACACAATTCAATAGGCTCAGTACATTATGAAAAAAATATTAATACTCCGCTTTCAAAAAGCCGACTAACCGATATTAGTAGTTAAGATATTAGCCTCTAGATCGAATGGTTCCTGTTTCTAATCCGGGTCCGGGCAGGGATGTGTGTAAGTGTATGGTGTAGAAGCGGCTGGTGCACCTTAAATCTGTCGTGGCCGAAAGTCCTCACGTTGGGTTTGTGTGGAAGTTTGGAGAGTGGGGTGCCAGCTTTGGTGTTGCTTCGTCATCTGACCGTGGTTCAAAATGACGAGGTGTTGTCCTCGGTTCTTTTCCTTAAGGAAATTATCCCGGACTGTCGTCAATAGCCCGTTGTGTTGCTCTAGTACGACGTAAACTAATATTACCATTGCCGCTTTCATAATATTTTGAACTGAATAAAACCCCTGTCAATCCTTACGAAACATATTGGAAATTATTCTTGTAGAGAAAGTACTTGTTACATAGGTTGTTCTTTTTCTTGCTGCCAATATTTTAATTTACTTTAAAAATTACAGTTTTAGGATTCTATAATAGATAAGAGGAAGACAATTACTAACCCTCGTATTTTTTTTATCAAGTGAGGTTAATATCGCTAGTCTCTAGTATTTTTTTTACCTACTTTTGGTATTCGCATAAAAGTGAAGTTCCCATTTGATTTTAGAAAATCATTTTGGTTACTGTAAATAATAAATTTCTATATGAATATTTACTCCCCATAAACATTGATAATATCATCGGTCATGAGTCGAAAGATGATTGAAAACTAGAAGTAAAACTTTTCCAGATCTCACCATCGCAATAAAAATTCATCTGTAGCAAATCGCCAGATATGACCAGTAACAAAAACAGACCAAAAGCTATTCTTAACGTGCTAAAAATGTAAATAATAATTAAAATATATATCTTTGTTATCTAATCTATTATGTTTTACAATTTTTCCTTCCCTAATTCTTGTTTAGAAAGCCATGCAATTTAAAATACCTTCTAACTTTTTAAATACTTGTTCGTTTTTAAACTCCGTAGTCACTGATATTTTGAACTCTGGTATTTTCTAAGATCTTACTGAAATGATAGGCTTGTATATGGCCATTGTAGGGTCTTCTCTAACAGCATCAACTTTAACTGAATCCCCTTTCATCACCTGACGCCCAAGACTTTGTTATACCGCTAAAGGTTTTTATGTTGGCCTTATCGTATTCTGAACTTAAAACTTGGCTATCTGAAGATAAAGAGCTTTTGGCCCAAGAACATAGAAATTCACTCGTCTGTCTAAATCTATTAATGAAAGATTGTTTACAATCAAGCTTGTAAAAATAAATTATTGGAATATTTTTCTCTCGTATAATTTTAGACTAATTATATATAAATAAAACATTGTTCCATTCTAACATTTTGTTTTGACAGTGAAGAGTTAAGGCTTCATTAAGATTAAAGAAACGTGAATGCTGCAATTTTAATGTTCTATATACATAGAAAATAAAAGATTTCTCAATCTTTGATAGATTCTCTTAAGTAAATCAGATAAAAATCAGCCAGTACAAAATTTGTATTTTTTAGAGTAAAATATTAAAAGTTATTGGAAAAATTTGCATCGAATAGCGATTATCAACATTTATTACTTGTAAAAGTCTAAAGTCTAGTTAAATTGAGTCTAAATTTATGGAAACAGTTGAAACCTACAATTTAGGTCAATAACTATTAGATATGATGTTACAAACAATAAGCGGATTTAATATCTGTAAACTATTGCTCAATATATATCACTGAAAGTCTAATAATTTGATTCGTCTCTGTACGATAATTTTTTATATCACGAAGGCTTATTAGACATTAGACCGACTGAAAGTAAGAAGATTGAAACTATCGCAAACAATTCAAAAGTATCAAACGTAAGTGGTGAGTAAAGTACGTAAGTAAAAGTGCTATAACGATTCCTTAATAAGCGGTTATAACAATAAGAAGAACAGATCTTCAGGTAGTAAACGTGAGAACCTTATATTCGTGCCAAAATTACTCATTGAATCCCCAAAGTTGTAAAAGAGTATTTGAAAGACGAAAACTAAGGGGAAAAGTATTGTTAAAAAATACTTAGCAAAGAAAGATTTAACATTAGAAAAGAAAAACATTTTCCCTAGGGTCACAAATAACCCTCTCGAGTCAAATTGCCGTGGGATGTGTTGTAAGCCATTCTACAATTGTCGTAGCGGAGGGGATATTATGTTATATCCCACAGACCAAGTTAGCAAGAAGGTATGCTGTGTCCATAGTAAAGTCTGAAGTACAAGCATTAGTGAAACTCGCACAATACATTTGAAGTTTCAAGAGCTTCCCGCTTTCTATACGATGCAATAAATGTTTTAGGCAAAGCGTGAGAAACTAAATTCCACCTGTGAGGAATCTTCAGGTGATCAGAGTTCCTTTAAGTCAAATGCTGGTATGTATTCGTACCTGGGATTCAACACACAGGAAACAGGTTGTATTGTTCTCATTGTAATTCACCACTCTTTAACGGGCACAAAAGAGTTTCGAAAAGCGGTAACAACCTTTGGAAAATAACCCTATATAAGAAACAACCCTATCAGACGCAATAAACCCCCTTTCGTTTCTTTCGCTCTAACTTGCATCTTCTGCCCTTCTCTATGCTTCCCCCTTGCTTTGGGGTGGTGGGATTCAAATTGACACTCGAACCACAATAGATCATTGATGCTTTAAGGACCACCCATGAAAGTGGTGAAAACGGGCTAGTCCATTTCACAGACTCGTTAGTAAACAAACCCCAGGGCACAACTGTACCGAGCTTTCGGCTGCCTCCGGATTCAGAGGGTTAAAAAAAACTGAACAGATCTTGATAGAAGAGGTATCTCATCATTAGGAAAACTGAACATATCTTGATGGACGAGGTATCTCATCATTAGGAAACCTGAACAGATCTTGGTGGAAGAAGTATCTGAGCATTAGGAAAACTGAACATATCTTCATAGAAGACGAGGTGTTTTTACATAAAAAAACGGAACAGATCTTGATGGACGAGGTATCTCATCATTAAAAAAACGGAACAGATCTTGATGGACGAGGTATCTCATCATTAAAAAAACGGAACAGATCTTGATGGAAGATTTATCTCAGCATTAGAAAAACTGAACATATCTTCTTAGAGGACGAGGTGTTTCTACATTAAAAAAACGGAACAGATATTGATGGACGAGGTATCTCATCACTAAAAAAACTGAACAGATCTTGATGGACGAGGTATCGCATCATTAGGAAAACTGAACAGATCTTGATGGACGAGGTATCTCATCATTAGGAAAACTGAACAGATCTTGATGGAAGAGGTAACTCAGCATAAGGAAAATTAAACATATCTTCATAGACGACGAGGTATTTTTTCATTAAAAAACTGAACAGATCTGGATGGACGAGGTATATCATCATTAAGAAAACTGAACATAGCTTTATGGACAAAGTATCTCATCATTAGGAAAACAGAATAGATCTTGATAGAAGATTTATCTCAGCATGAAGAAAACTGAACATATCTTAAATAAATTTCTTAATTAAAAAACTGAACAGATCTTGATGGACGAGGTATCTCATCATAAGGAAAACTGAACAGATATTGATGGAAGAGGTATCTCAACATTAGGAAAACTGAACATATCTTCATAGAAGACGAGGTATTTCTTTATTAGAAAAACTGAACAGATCTTGATGGACGAGGTATGACATCATTAGGAAAACTGAACAGATCTTGATGGAAGAGGTATCTCAGCATAAGGAAAACTGAACTTATCTGGATGGACGAGGTATATCTTCATTAAGAAAACTGAACCGATCTTGTTGAATGAGATGTCTCAACCTTAGAAAAACTATACACATCTTGATGGACCAGGTATATCTTTTATTAGAATAACTGAACAGATCTTGAGGAAGGATGTATCTTTTCATTATTAAAACTGAACAGATCTTAACGGACGATATATTTTCTCATTGGGTAAACTGAACAGATCTCGATGGACGAGGTATCTCGTTAATAGAAACATTGGCCAGATTTTGTGTGATCAACAAGTTATCGCATTGAAACCACTTGGACGGTTGAATGATAACTGACTCAAATTTCAGGAGGTAGCCTCATTGTTGATCCAAATTGCCAATGGAGATGTTTCAACCGATGTGGACAGAAATCGCGTAATACACCCTATAAGGTAGTCTTTTATCTTAAAAACGTTTTCAATCGTTTTAAAACAGAATTTTAAGTAAGTTCTACTATTTCAATCCTCTTAGAGGCACATTCATTTATGCGTTCAAAAACCCTTTACCCTAACTACACGAATTCTAATAAGTATTGACATCATTGAACAGTAAAATTTTTTCTCTAGTACTTATTCATTCAACCAATTCACGTAGCAATATATTCCTTAGCCCTCCTGGTGCTTATCCCGGTGAAGTAACTCGTCATTAGCAATGTTAAATCTTTCGTGTCTTCAAATTGTCACGTTGGTGTGTCGTGGAAGTTCATAGGGTGGTACTGTAGCTCAAATATTGCCCTACTCATCTGACAGTGATTCAAAATGAGGAGATGTTGCCCTCGGATCATTCCTTGTGCGATCGATTCCAGACCGTTTCCAAAAGCTCGTTGAGTTACTCCAGTATGTCATTATAGCTACCTATCCACCAGTGAATAATTATTTCTGCTATTGATTAAAAATCCTGGTGGTTGTCTTGTCGGGGCATTTCGTTATTAGAAGAAATATTACCCCATCGTGAAGGATGAAATATCTCGTCATTAATAACTGACCAGATCTTAATCTCGGCATAGTAAAAAATAGGCATTATTTTGACGAAGAGATACCTCATCTAAACCATATCAAAAGTTAATTGTGATGCAGGTTAAAAGCAATGTCACTTTTGGTAAATCTCATGACGATGGGATGATTAATTGTAAAATATATTCCTCAAATATCCTCAAAATCCTCAATATTCAGCAAAATATTAAACACAATTGTCGCGCAAATACTTTTATATTTTTATTTTAACACAAATGATTAATTATGGATTTTAGTTTTCATACATATAATTATAATAAAACTATTGACTATACTGGTGTGATAACGGGACTGCATATTTTGAGTATTTTTTCTTCCGACAGATTATGGAATTTCATGTACATTTTTATGAGAGTGTTGGTTCGTTGTTTACATGACAAGTATAAGTGACAACGAAATTTAAAATAGATAGGAAGGCCATCGCACGAAGTAATGAGGTTTTAGTAAATAAACATCATCATAGATTTAACAGACTTAATCGCATTGACGGGAAGAAAGTTAAGCCTATAGGAATGATTCAAATGTCCTATTTATCATAAAACGGATATACGCTAAAATGCATTGAAAATTATTATAATAATCTTTATGTTTATTTAAACATGCTAAAAGGTCAGTAAATTGAAATGAAATGTGCATTAGAGCAAAACAGGATGTATATATCAATGAAAATTAGAATATTATGACTTTCAAAGAACAGTGAAAGGAGATGAAATAAACTTATAAGCTGTTTGCCATACATATTTTTCTAATAAAATATGCAGATAAAACTAGAATATTTGTTTATAAACTATAGTGTGATTTATAATTTTCCAAGCACCTTTATTCTGAAGGTTAGATATTTTTAGATCTTATTGATTAGGATTAATTCAGAAAATTCATCAGGGCATCTTAAACGTATTCAATTAAAAACAATTTCCATTAATACCTGTTCCCTTTTAAACAGAAAAATAAATACTTAATTGTCTGCCGATGTACTCAACGTGGAAACGAACAAATCACTGCTGATATTGCTGGTTTATGAATGCGTAAACATTCTTTGTTCCTATATTTAGAGTAATTTATGAATGGAATATATTCTCTAATTTATAAGTTGATTCATTTACATTTAATATTTAGACACCAATGAAGACTTGAAGTATGAATATAACTTTGAAATAGTTAAGAGTTAATGTCAATATATTCCCCTATATTATAATATTTTGCATAACTGCAATATTAATTGAATCGCTTGTTTGAGAAACACCATGTCACTTTTTGTCGAAATCGAGAAAAAAGTGACTTATAGACGTAAAGTTCCAAAGGATGAGAAAGTCGCTTTTAAAATCTCGCAGTTCAGGCAGTTTTCACACTATTTCAAACATTAGGATATTGAAATCTCCAAACCTTTAAATGATGGGTTTTGTAGCCACACTTTGAGGTTTAGCAACAATAAAAGCGGCTTCTATCACTCTCAAATGAACCAGTATATACAAGTGGGAAAATCCTTATCAACAAGAAAAAAATTTAAGACGTAAATAAACTCATGAAATACATCCCAAATGAAGAAAAATTTGAAGGATTCTGCAAAGAGATAGTACACCAGTGTTCTTCAGGTACGTCTGATTCTGAGTTGCCAGAGAACGACGCTAATGATGAATAAATTTTATTTCACCATTTATACCTCTCTTATTCATATAACTAAATAATCTTATTTGTGTTTCATGTGTATTTAATGTTTCTACTTGTTTTAGAATGCATATTTTAGGTGTACTACATGTACTTTTTATTTTATACAGCTTAGAATACAGTTACTTTTTGCAAAAAATATATGTATTTGAGAAACCCCATGAGTCAACAGACGTTAAAAATCCAATATAATTTAATTGTTTATCTTTAGAAACCTCCATTGAGCACAAAGATTGTATTTAGCTCCAAACAATACATTTTATTAGAAATAATAATGTAGAGGTTGTCGGTTAACGCAGAAACAGTTTTTTCTTGATTTCCCAAAAACTGTTCGCACCTGTCTTATGGGGTTTCTCAAAGAACCGATTCAATTATTTTTTAAAAAACTAGGGAAGTAATTTCCTACATAAAAAGTATTTTTTTAATTATTATTTATCAAGAAATGTATCACACACACGTACACATGCGCACATCAAACGCACAGGCGCACACGAGGACACACACAAAATAGATTATTTATTAAGAAATGTATCAAATTTTATTATGTATTGGGACTGTATCAAATTTTATTACTTATTAAGCAACGCATCAAATTATATTACTTATCAAGCAACGCGTCAAATTATATAGCTTATCAATAAATATAAGACATATTTATGAAGGTTTTAACTGAAAATTTTACCAAGCAAAATGTATTGAATTAGTATTTTCTCATAATTTGTACTCGAATTAAACCACCTAAATGTACATCTATTTTAACCCTTTTTTTATAAAATCATGGCAGAACATTAATTTAAGATTTTCAAAACTATTTGACATTAATTAAGTTATACATTTATATATGACGCATCGTAAAATATTGGTGATAGTAGATCGTAATAGAAATTAGGTTTAATACCAGCTGTAAGGACAATAATAATACATTCTTTTTGAAAGGATGAGAAATTTGCCGAGTACATACAATCAGTCCTAGCCATTAGAATGGAAGGTTTACTGAAGCTTACAAAAGTAAGAGATAGGATCTGCGGTTATTGTTCCTACTGGTAGAAACGAGATACGGGTGGATTGAACAGATAAAGTCACTGCTATCACTTTGTCCTACTTATGTGTGTATCTTATATTTTCAATCACGTAAGATTATTATTTCAATAATTCAGAGACAGACGAAAAGAACCGGAAAGATTGAGATTGAGTTTATTGTGATGTGCACGAGCAGTGATATCTTAGATGATAACGTAGTGATGTATCATGACACCAATGGTATTTCGTTCCATCTTAAGAATGCAATGCTCTTTATAGAATGCTTATGAGCCATCCAGTGATGAAAACTTTAAAAGTATAATCTACTTGTACACTGCCAGAATTAGAAGAGACCATAGATTAGTTTGTAAAAGAACTTATCACCTTCACTGAGGCGATTCAAGTAATAAATTATGGTACATAGTTTCTTATATAGGGTTGTTAGGTTTTAAGGATAATTTCACACAAGAAAAACAACAAATACACAAAACAGTAGGATATGGAATACAAACATATATATATATATATATATATATATATATATATATATAACTTTCAGAAGATTAGATAAATTTTGGTAAGAATGTAAAATGAAATGCTGTTTAATGAAGTCATTTAGTTATTTATTCTCTTTCAGCTTTTAAAATTATATTCTTTTAAATTATTACTTTTAAAATTTAAATTTTATATTCATATCTAATAGCAAAAAATGGTAACATAAATTGGAAATAAAACATACAATGATTTAACTTATTTCATTAATTATAGGTCTATTCAAAATGTTATTGGTTAAATTTAAGCTTGTATTAAAAGTTTATTGAAGACTAGTTTGAAATTTTCTTGAAATTAGTGCTCTACAGTTTATATCCAATTCAACACTATTAAAACACCATTGATTTGACTTTCACCTTCAGGTGTTTCTTTCAAACTTAAAACATTATCTCTATTGGTTTTGATAAAATACATTTTGCAAGTGTAGTCAACATTAAATCAGAAATATAGTCTTCAATTTTAATGAATCCAAATTAGATATCTGCTTTTTTTACAGCTCAAATATTAAGAAAAGTTTCCTTACGCAGTAAAATGGAAACGTATATACAGATCCTTTAAAAATAATATTTATTTCGTTTTTCATATGCATAAAGACCTTGAAGACAAAGAAAGAAAGTAAGCATATCATAAAACATGTTCCTATAAGAGTTACTTGTTAAACAGCTTTCTTTCGTTGTGTAATTTTGAAATTAGCGAAGACTTGAAACATTAAATAGACTCATTTAGGATTTTCGAATAAAAATTTGTTATCTTTCTTATCATTGTTTTTAAAAACATTAGTATAAAAAGAATAATATTATTTAAATATGAAGAAAATTATAATTATTTTCATGCATTGTTGCGTGAGAAGATACAAAATTATTATGACAAGAAGTTATGCTTTTTATATTTTATAGAACTTTGATCACGTGCTTAAACACAGGTATAAAAAAAGGTTAGCATTTAAATCGTAAAATTATGCAAATAGTTTATATTATTTGTTTTATTTGTAGAATCTTTAAGTTTCTTGTTAAACATAGATATAACTTCCAAAAAAAGAATACTTTATTCCAACATGACAGATATATTAGGGAGTAGCACTAAATATTTATATGAAGTATGATTGAACTTATACGTATTTAAGAATTTTATTTAAAATGCATTTTATATGAAATAACATAAAAATAATAAGAAACATTTTACTTATTGAGTAATATAATACATGCCTGATTTATAGCACATGTATAAATACGATATGGCTTATTTGTAGAAGCAATATAGAACGTAAATGGATGAAAGTTAGACCATGTTAAATAATACATTAAACGTTATAATATTTACCGATAAATAGAAAAAACTTTCCTAAAATATGCATATTACGGTTAATTTGAAAAATGAAGCTTTTACTTCATGTCTTACAATCAAATTGAATTGCTTTCTGTTTAATGGAATTACAGTAAACTCTCGATTATCCGCGAAATTGAGTGGCGTGGCAACCGCGGATAGGTGAATTCCGTTAATAATCCGTAAGATGGGTAAAAAAGGCACAAATCAACACGGAAATGTTTTTGAACAATTTTTATTTACCGTAGTGTAAATATTCAAGCAATTATAAATTAATAAACAATATATTTCTGGAGTTTTATTTACATATTCACAAAAACCAATCAGTCAATTGTTTTTGTGTTAAAACACCTCTTTTTTTATTTGATATTGAATTTTTTTTTTCAACAACATTTGTCACAAAGTGACGCGGATAACCCACAAAATGGATGATCAGCTCACGGATATTCAGGAGTTTACTGTATATTGAAACGATTGGACAATCGATTGTTGGAAGTTGAAACGCTTAGGAATACAATTCCTAACTGTTATTGTAACAATTTGGACTTAATAACTCGTTCTTAATAATTAAGTAATATTATTAAGAACGAGTATATTAAGTGGTAATTATAATTGTATAAAACTTAATAATTAAGTATTATTTTTAGATACTAATAAAATTACAACTCATGCTTCATCAGACTGAAAGATTTAGATATACTTTTAATAGAATTAACTTGCTTAAGATCTGATTACGAGGTGTTAACCTAGGATCTTTCCCTTCGAGTTTGGTCTGGGATCGTCACCAATAGCCCTTTGTGTTGCTCCAGTGAGACGGTAATTAAAAACTACCTACTTGACTAGGGATCTGCGTAGGGAACATAACCAAGTATTTTGTCAAATAGTTCACATTTTTAGGGATAACAATTAACTATTTATTCATTTATAAAACATATGCTTTCTAAGATTAATTTTCACTGCAGCAATTCTGACCGATTTTGCTTTAAATTTCAAACAAATATCTAATATAAATTTATATTAATGTTCTTCATACGATACAAATTTATCTGCTTACGTCTGGAATGAAACTTGTGTTGATAATAGATTTTGTAAATTATTATCTACTTTACTACACGGCTAAATGAAAACAATTGTATTGCTTCAAATACAATACATACTTTACTTTCCAATTGTTAGTAATAAATAGAACGCATAACGTCTCTCAGAAAACAACTTGCGTTTTATATGAACTAATGCCGTCAAATTTATCTGGAATCTAAGTAAAAATTATAACATTAAACTCTATTCAATCTCATTGGACCTATCAATAAATTTGAAACCACTAAATAACCAAAATACAAGTGTACAAATCCAGTTTCTCTTAAAGTTTCGTCTTTAAAACACGATAATGTAGAATCTTTAAATACTTAACATGTGAAACTAAATCGCAATTTCTATAATAACGTAGAAACCAACATTGTTCCATAATTTTAGAATATAAATGAGATGTGATTTGTGTACATTAATTAAAATATTCTTCTATAAACTTCAACAATAAGAGCCATTGTAAAACATCTTTATTTGGACTTCGAGGAAGTGCAAGTGAACCTTGACGAATGTTTAATGGCATAGGTATTTTATCGTAATCCCTAGAGTGAACTTTAAATGTTCCTCAGGTGGTGATTGGATTACATTAGTTCTCCGCTCCAGTGGAATTTGAAACCGAAGAGAATTTAAGGATTTGATGCAGCTGCGTATAAACTTAAGAAGCTTTAATTATCTATATTTTTGCGTTATTTTAAGATAAGAAAGGTATTCAGGATGCCTTAAGATAATAGAAGGATTATAAAAATAAAAATTTATGTATTTTCCTTTGAATTGGTTAAAGGGGTTTTGAATATAACTTTATTAATAATGTCGTCCAATACCTTAGTTTTAATTATTTGCTTAGTTGTTTAATTACTTTAGATTGAATGAATACTTAAACCTCGAAGTGGTTTTGAAGATGTATATCATTCAGAGATATCTCGTCGAGGATGTCTGCAGCATCAGCGTGCTTGCATGGTTGCATATATATATATATATATATATATATATATATATATATATATATATATATATATATATATATATATATATATATATATATATATATATATATATATATATATATATATATATATATATGTATGTATATATATCTTAACCATTAAACATAAAATAACAAAATAACAAAGAACCAAACAGACGGTGTACAATAAACCCGAAAATGAAACTCGAGACTACCCATGCAATCGCGCTGAAGCTGCAGACATAGCATAGTAACCAATATAATTTCAAAAGCAGAGGAATTAAAAAAAAATTACAACAAAAGTGTTGAAAAATGAAGAAATGTTGGTGGATCAGGGCCTGACCCAGCCAACATAAAATGGGGTTTTCTACATATGAGCAGCATTAGGCTGAAAAAATTGCTCATACGCTCCCCCAAACACCACCAATTAACAAAAAAAAAAGCATGCGGCAAAGTTCACATTAATGTCTACGATAAACGTAACGATTTTAAATTTCCAGTAATTAAATTTACATTTTGGTACTCCAATCTCCCTACATTAAGAAAAAGTTGCCGCCTCAGGTTTGAAAACTTTGCTGTTTAGCTCGATTCTTAGACGGTTTCCCTAGAAAGTTCGGATCAGAAAAATATGAAAATAACATTGTTTGTACTTCATAGTGTTCCCTGGAGCTGTAAAGGTATTTTTCCGATGTGGTTATTAGTTTAGGGTTTATTAAGTGTCAAAGTTTGAAAAGCGAAATTTCTTCCGCGAGTGAGCAAAACACATACGAATTTTCAGTCTTAAGCCGTGAGATTTTTTTAAACAGCACATCTGAACGTAAATTTCTGCAGCTCATCGAATTTAGAAATTTCAATTTGGTTCTTGATAATATTTTTTTGAATTTCGAGAAAAATCGGGATGGCGAGCGTAAGCGAGCAGGGGGCGGAACCCACTAGTATTTCTAAGAGAATCGACTACAATACGATTGCTGGTCAATTGGTACGTTTCAGAAAAATTTGTAACTCTGATGCAAACTTTCTATTACTATGTAAAAATCTCGAAAACACACTTCTCAATAGTAAATATCCTTTTTCATTCTTTAATAATAATCGTGAAAGATTTATTAATATCAACATCTACACAACCGATGAGTAATTTCCTCAGAGCCATGTGAGGTGCTTTCAAATTTTATTTTTCTGCTTTTTATTTTTGTTTATATATATATATATATATATATATATATATATATATATATATCTATATATATATATAATATATATATATATATATATATATATATATATATATATATATATATATATATATATATATATATTATAGAATGAAGTGCTTGTGTGTGTATGCAGTGTACTGACGAATCTATGGCCCTCACAATAATGAAATTTGGCACACAGGTAGTACGAAGTTTTTTCGATTCTTTTATCGCGCCCCTATTTTAAAATTCAATCCGGAACATTTTAAAATTTATATATTTGTTTTTTCTATCGTTCTGTCTTTACTTCCGGAATGTAACGTTACAAAGAAGAAGCCAGATGATTTTGCTATTTTCGACCTCTGACGTCAGAAGCGTTTTTCGTCCGATTGCCTTTGGAATCATGCCACATTTCCCGATTCTAGCATGTTTTGAATTACGTTGCTGATAACAGTCATCATCGAGGGAGGGAGTTGAGCTCGTGATGTTCGTTTACGATGCAAACCAATAGGGAAAACGTAGCCAATGTCTGGGGATTGGTGAGTGACAGCGAGGAGAGAGTGCATAGGAGCGTACACAATCGTTGTAATCACTAATGGATACACTAATAACAAACATGAAGGGGTATAACTAATCACTTCCAGTTTTGTTGTATCAAGAAAACAAATTTGTATTGAATTAATTTTTCGTAGTGTTACTAAAATAGTAATTAAGCAAACCAGTATGTTGAGTATTGAAATCATCATTTCACATTCAGGTTAAAACCTTCGTTTTTTAAAATACAACGACAAAACATCTTTATATTTTAAAAATGCGAAATTCATGATTCAGAAGTTACTTATAGCCTCTAAAATTATTTCCAGTTTTTTTAGATCAAGAAAAAATATCTGCATTTGTTTTATTTGCCTGTGTGTTACTTAAAATGTGATTTCATAAACTGGCAACTTAAGTACTGTAATTACGAATTCATATTCAGGTTAAAAAATTTCAAGTGAAATTAGTTCAAATGATGGCATATCATATCTTCCGATCAATATTGTTTTCGAAATTTGAATTAAATAATTAATACTAAAATAAGAATTGATTCACGTTCCCTTAAGTTTCTTATAGTTGAAGATTCACGAAATAAAAGAAAAACTTCCACTAATATCAGCATATATATATATTGATATAATTTGTAATTTGTCTACAGACCTCTAGTCGCGCTGTCCAGTAAAAACGAAATATTTTGAAATACTATTTTTGTCAATAAAATGTAGTTCTTATTTATCATTAAAAATACTTATTTTATCTAGTTCAGTGCAAACCTCTATATCGAAGAAGTCATATATAGTCATGACCAAATCTAATTTGTTCAGTGTTTCAAATGAATTTTCATTTTTCGAATAAGTGTCAAAATTGAAATTAAATAGATACCTAAAGAAAGAAAAACGAAAGAAAATATATTTGGGGAAGCGAAATAAGTTTTCTTTAATACATTAACTTCGACTAGTTTAACAATCTTTAGGATTTATTTCCATCTTCATTTTGAAAATGGTGACAGACGAACCAAGAAAAATCCTCTATCAACAAAAGAGTAATTACTTTCCCGGAAACTATTTGTAATTATGTTTACAGTGTTAAGCAGCTTTCTATGGTTACTTTATTGAGTTAACTTCCAACATTTACTGTGGAAAGAGGTTTCAATAAATAAGTTTTCAGTTATTACACACCTGTGTACACAAGAACTCAAAAATGTGTTGAATATAATTAGTTTCATATGAATCTTCAAGTTTTGAAAACTGTATTTTATCTATTAATGGATTGCAGAATTTTTAAAAGACAAGTCCACTTTTAAATTTAATTATCCGATTCAAAATACATAGTTGAAAAATCAGTGTCTTCTTAAATAAATATCTTCCCGTTTGTTTCATCAGATGCTATCAATCCAAAGCACATGAACATATTTTTATAAATTTTATGCATTTTGAATGCAGATACCAATGCATGTAATTGAATGTGTACATTTTTGTTCAAAAATATTTTGCATATTTACAGAAATTCAATACGAAAGTCTAAATAATTTATACTTTAAAACTTTTGAGTCAATGTTTGTCTTTTACCTCATTTCATGTCTGTATATATGTGTAAATTCACACAAATTAAAATTGTTCACATAATTGATAATGCTACCAATAATAAATAAAAGTTTTGATACCAAAGTAATAAATATCGTATTAATTTAATCACTCGCTTTTAGGGCACTTATAATATTTATGAAAAACTGTTACGTATTATAAAAAATACTATAGACTCAGTATTTGCGCGTACGCCAGTCAAGAATTAACTCAACTAAAACATTTTTACAGGGGTTGATTAGAAGTAGCAAAAACAAATTTCAGTTATTTAACAACAGCTACATTTTAACGGAAAACTTGTTAAGTACTATTATACAATTTTCAATATATGATCTTGCCAGAACCCTACAACCACGACCTTTTTAATATATATCCTTGACATTTGAACATTTAAACATGCTCTTTTTCTATTGTTGCTTAAACGCGTGCAAATCTAATTTTTAAGGAACTTAATTAACAGAACAAATTATAAGAACTGTTAAAATCATTCCTGATATTCAAAATTATCTAAACCCTCTGAGGGGATGAAACGCATAAACCCGTTCTGCAACATGAAGACTTCCATGCATGACTTCTAAGCTGTTTGGACCATTTTTACCAATATAACTTTTACAAAGAATCAATCAATAGATGTGGTTATTTTGTCATAAAGCCTAGTGGTAAAAGTTACTTAGAATTACTTACATTCTTACTTACTTACATTCAGAGGATTAAAAATTTGAATAATAAATTTAACATACCTAACATTAAAAAAATCTACTAACACAATTTTATTAAACACTTCTGCGCGAAATAATAATGCGGCTTATTGAATTACAGTTCAAAAGTGAATATTTGAAAAAACATATAGAAATAGGATTTGATTACATGATTTAGAAAATAGTATTTCAATGTGACAGAATTTGGATAATTACTTAATGAAAACCTATATTTGTCTTATAAGGCGAATACATTTATTTCAGTCGAAATCCAATTAACTGTGGCAGAAAAAGTTAAACGCATTGCGAATAAACATACTCATCAGTCAAAAAACTAATAGCATAATATTGGGATTTTGAAAAATTAAGAGAAGCAGATTAAAATGGGCTGTTTTGATTAATATCAGACATAAAGAAAAATAACTATTGTATGGAATGTAAAAATGCTCCAAGTTTTTCCGAGAAAGGGAATTTTTTCCCATGAACAAGTTAATTTCGCTTTCCAAATTATCAATTGGATTCAAGTAATACAAGGTACACACACAATCTCTCATTCTGAATACACGTTTCATAGAATTTTTTGACAGAAAGTGTATGCTGAATTTTTATCTTATTCATACGTACACAAAACTGAAAAATACTTTAGTGGGCAAACTGTACACATATTTTTGCACAAACTTTATAAGAGAGGTATTAAACGAAAGTTAAAACATTCACATAAGGATGCATAACCGGAAGTCTCTCCCGGAAGTGCAATAAATCTGCATGGTGTACAGAAATGAAAAACAATGTGCATCTCGTTTCTCGGTAGATGCTGAAACTACCAACATCAATGCACACCTGGCAGCGTCTACTCATGAATTTCAGTACAAGCTGGCTAACTGCCATGCTACCGAACAACGTCATATCGCAAATCCAGGATGTGGTTGTGGACTTACATCTTCATATATAATTTTTATGCATGTTTAATCCAATACCCTAATAAATATTCAAAGGGAAATTTTGAAGCGCCCTGAATACAGTTTAAAAATAAATACATTTAAAAATAAAATGTTTTGGAGTTTATACATTTTGCATTGCGTAAATATATTGTAATACGCAATATGTAGACTACTGAGACCATTGAAAATGAATTTTCTGACATTATAATATGTTACAGCCTTGTTAATGGAACGACGATTTAATATCTTCAAAGAAATGTAAAACAAAAGTGAATTGTTTTCAAATCTGAATATAATGAAGTCACTTTTTCATCCTTGTTGTTCGCTCTTTTGTATTATAATTTAGTTATATTGTTGCTAAGCAGAATGGCACACCAAATACAAAGTACATAATAAGTGATTTGAAAAAAAAATATTACAAAACTGCATCAATAATTTGTACAAAAGTAATATAAATATAAATATTGACTACCGTAATTATATATACAGCTTACATGCTTCCATTTAAATCCTCATCATTATTCAAAACAATTGCCAATACATATTCATACAAGGAAAGCTAATTTCTTATAACGCATTGCTAAATTGTTTGTAAATTTGAGTGTATTTTCTTTGAATAAGTTTATACCCTACTTACGAAACTTGATATTCAAGAAAAATAGCATATCTGATTTAATGATAAATATTAATAATTATTTACGACTTGGTACAAATATTTATGAAGTTAAAACTATGGTTATATATTTAACACATTACATTAGAAAATGAAAACTTCAGAAGATAAAAAAAAAAGTCGTTCAGTTGTTATAAAAAAATTTAATATTTTAATTGCATTTTTCGCTTTTTAAAATGATGTTTAAATTGTTTTGCAAGCTACTACGACTGAAGTTTTTAACACTTGACATTTTCCAACTGATCCTTAGGATGATATTTATTCAGGCTCAGCATGAAAATGATTACAAGTCAATAAAAACGTGAATGATATTTTACAACAGAGCATTTCGAACAGTTAGATTTTAAATCCAGTTATGGGGCACAAAAGAGAATAGTCAAAATAATAAACAGAGGCTCCTAAAATTCAGTATACACAGAGAAAAGAATACTTTATAGGTCCAAACTCTACAGTAAATAAAATTTCTAAATTAATTTTTATTAAAATGGTGAAGTAGAAGTTAGAAAATATATTATTCTATGAACAATTTAACATTTGCTATAAATGTATGCTTAGATTTTAAACTTCAAATTTAAAAATCCTGGGTCACAAAATTGAGTATGTACACCATATAGCTTATTTCATCCCAAACCATAAAACATTAAAATAAATATTTTGCTCGTAATATTACATAAAGAACAAATTCTAAGCAATGGGCACGAAATTAACGATTTGTTTGTTTTCGCATATTTTTGCCAATTTCTGTCGCAGAATCATTGTTATGTGTGACTTGGATAACTTGATTTTAACCCCTTTTTTAAGACAAAGCATTTTCAAGTTCACTTAGATCGAGTATTTTTAGATTAATTAGACCGATATACTTCGTAGTACCGTGTCTATCATCCGTTCAAATCCCCACACTGTCTTGGACGACTAAACACACGTCTGCAGCAGTCGTCCGGACGCAGTTGGGAACGGGATACTTCACTAAAGACTCATTATCCCCAGTCAGCGCCATTTCAAGTTGATCGAGCCAGGCTCCACTGTAATTCTGCTCCTTCTTGGTTGCGTCGATTTTTTTTGTTTTGTGCGTACTTTGGAGTGTTACAAATCTTTTTATCAATCAGATTAAGAAAACTGTTGGGTGAAATTGACCTTCAAATCTAAAGAATCAGGTTTACCCTTGAGGGGCTCATAAAATACATCCGTTTTGCAGCCTTCTGTCTTCCCTGTACAACTTCAGATCAGTTTGTTTTTCTTGACCAATAAAATATTTACTTGGCTTGTTTGAAAAAATCCAAGTAAATAGTCTAGCTTTTGTGGCACAAGTTCAATTCCTACCAGGTCCATCTCGATGAGTGTATTTCTCTCTTCTCTGTCAGTATAGCTTTCATTGTATCTGTACGTCTATTATTTGATATTGTATGAATTGTGTCTGTCGCAACATGGCCAAATAAAGTCCTTGAGCCCTAAAACCCCAAAGCCAACAAATTTAGTCATCATATGTGTTTCATGGAGTAAAAGCAATTTCACACTTCTCGAAAAAATCTCGTGGCCCTAAAGGAGTTATATTCTGTAATATAGTTAAGACTACATTCCAGGTGCAGAATTATATTCAGCGTTCTGCAACACAACTCCAAGCAGTTGCATTTGTACTGCATGCATTTTTTTCCGAAATTTGAAAACGGCAGTCGAATCAAAAACAAACGTAAAACAAAATTGTCGGATAAATATGAGTTAAATATTTATAATAAAACACACATAAAAATTAATTCACTTACTTTATTTAAAACCAAAGCATACTTTCAAAATTTGTAATTTTGTCGATATCTTTTGAAGTTAAATATCTTTTCATTGACGTATCTTTTCATAATATCTTTTCATGAAGATGCGTTATTTATAAAACGTTTGTGGTGATTTGGGCGGTGTAGGGAGGTTGTCCCGTAGCAAAAGAATAAAGCAAGGTGTGGCAAGGAGCGCGCTATGCGCTGCAGAACATCGTAATTTATGATTAAAAAAAAATCGGTTAAAATTTTGATAAGATTAAGGAAAAATTCTTCTGCAAAAACTTTGTAGTTCTGCGATGTACGTCGCAGTTTTAGGCACTTTCTGCACCCGGGGAATACATTACAGTTTATTTTGGGTATGGATAAGATGTTGGACGAAAAATTGACTGGTAGATAGTAAATTATAATTTCAATGGAGCAACACAAAAAACAGGGAAAAATCAAAGTCACACACCAAGAAATGTTGAACCATGGTCAGGTGACGAGGTCACATTTGAGCTGACAACCCACTCTCCAAACTTATACACGTGGGGATGTGTGACCACGATAGATTTAACGTGCACCTACCCCCTTTGTTCACGACGATCTGGTTGGATTTGAACTCGTAACCTCCCTGTTGCTAGCCGTTTCTCTTTCTACCGGCCTACCACGGGCGAATCTTTCGTATGATTTTGCAACCAATAAATATGGTTTCTTAGTCATTATGTGTATTTTCTGAAGTAAAAGCGAAAATCTCGTGACTCTCAAGGTTGGTTGGTTTGGGCGTTTTATGACGCAAGTTCCATATATGGCCGTTCTGAGCCCGACACAATATAATATCAGGAATTCACAGAGGACATACTAATATTAAGTAACTAACACAAGATATACAATCTAATTAAATAATTCTCTTACGTGGCACGCAAAAAAGACGTTATTTGTTATCGCGTTTTGGCAACATTGTACGATTGTTTGTTTACCATAAAACATCGCGCCTCAATTGAATTTATAGTGTTATCGGATGAAATTTTATTGAAAAAAAAATTTTAGTCGAGCTGTTGCAGTTAATAGAAATCAAAGGAAGCGGAAGATCTTTTCAGGGCCATTTAAAAAACGGTCTTTTTCAAGGCCAACAATTATAGATCAACAAGACGCTAGCACTACAATTTTCGACAGCAAACTCAATGAAAAAGTGTCAGTGGCTCGAGTGCTTGGGTAAATGTACGCACAAACAACATGCTGGGTATTCGATTTCCAATCAGCGCCATCATTTCGAGTCAAAATTTGCTCAAAGTTATCATTTGAATTCTGATTCCAGAGGTACTATATTTTTATTTTCTGTAATACAGCAAATCTAGATTTGAAATTTTTTTTTTTTTTTTTTTGGAATATCATATTTTGTCCTCAACAATCCCTTCTGCTAGGACACATGTCTTCATTGATGCGAGCAAAGCGAGCATAGGTTCGCGCAGCGAACCAATGAGGTTTGCGAAGCAATCCTCCGGGGGTTGGCGAGCGTTAGCGCAGGGAGCGGGCCCCCTAGTATAAAGTAATTGACGCACACACACATTGAAAGCTTTACTGACGCACAATAGAGAAATACATCCAGGAGCGTCACTCTCTATGAGTTTATATAGTCTATAACAAAAAAATCGACGCACCGAAGAGGAGTTGTTTTAGTGGTGCCGGACTTGATCAACTATGAACGGCGCTGAAAGGCGACGTATAATCTTTAGTGTCGAGTCCCGTTTCCAACTGTGTCATGACGACAAGCGCATACGTATCTGAAGATCTTGGGGGCAGAGTGGGGATCCTGCCCTTACTATCGCACACCACGCATGCCCAGAACAGGGCGTTATGGTCTGGATTGCCATTTCCTTTAATAACCGGACCCCTTTGGTAGTCATTTCTGCCACACTTATAACACAGCGGTCCGTAGACGACATTCGACGACCGGTTGTGTTATCGTTCCTTATGCGATACCCGGACTTAATAACAACAAGATAATGCCCGGCCACACACGGCATGTGTTGCTATGAACTGTCTTCAAGCTTTCCCAACATTTCCTTAGCCAGCTATGTCTCCTGATCTATCTGCCATAGAGCCCATTTGGAAAGCTATGGGAAGTCGATTTCAACCATCTCAGAATGTTGTCCATTTAGCCCGACAGTCGGAGTCAATTTGTCAAGAAATTCCGGAGGACACCATCCGAGAACGTTTTCAGTCTATGCCACGACGGATGACAGCTTGCATCCAGGCAAGAGGTGAACCAACGCCTTATTGACTTCCTCGTTTTTTTGTAACAGTCAAACTCTGAATTAAATCATTCAATTGTTCGGAAATTTGAATCGTTTGTTTTTCTATGTATGGTCTTCACATCCACGAATGTTTATCGCAATTGTACAACGCCTTCTTGGTGCGTCGATTTTTTTTTGTTATAGAGTATACCTTCAGATTACATTACCGTATAGTAAAATGGTGTGTTGCTTAGTCAAGTTTAGATGCCAATTTCAGGTATGGATAAGTCGCTAAAAGGAAAATTGATTGGAAACTACAGCGCTGACATTTAGTTGCCTAAATACCCAAATGCTTTCGGAGTAACCTGTTCCCTTCCAATACCCTACCTTGCCATCTATAAATGGAAAAAAAAAACATTTACGGCACAGCGTTTATCGAGTTCAAATGGAAACGATAACTCCGTCATATAACTCCCACCAACTCGTGTTTTCCTTCGTCGTGTGCCTAATAAAGGTCCGGTAACTACCCTCCCCACTTTACGCCGATATCCAAAACCGGCATGTCACCCACCGCCTTTATTGACTCTCCACTCACTCACCATCGCTGCACCCATCCCCCGAAACAGACCGGCCCCTGTCTCGAGACGTGCTTTACGAGCACGCAACCAGCCCGACTGCCAAGAGGGTACGGCAGAGAAAATGACCGCGCTCGCAGAAATCACTTAAAAGAAGCCGGACTCGTAAAGAAACAACGGGGCCGGCTGTCCGTCCGGGAGTTTAATGCGACCATATTTCATTCCGTCGCGTCACTCCCAGGTGACGTCGGCCACCGACTTTCCCAGAGGCTGTGCTCGATCGGGGTGGTTGCCAGAGGAATATGACGAAAGGTAAGGAGGGTGGTCAGGTGCAGTAGGAGGATCGAAAACGTTCGAGGAACACCCCGGTTCTTTTCTTGGGGTTTTTTGAGCGTGCAAATGAGATTGGTGGATCGAGATGGTGTTTGTGGAGATTTGGGAACTTAATCTGAGAAAATATTTTAACGCTTTTTTAATCTTCAGGCGAAGCAAATGAGAGGTAAAGTAATTTCTTCATATGATCAGGCTGTATGGGTAGGTTAGGTGGTTAATTGAAGCAACACGACGGGCTATTAGTGAAGGTACGGGATAAATCTCCAAGGGAAGGTATTTTAATTAACATCGCACTGTAGAAAGACAACGACCTATTGATGACGGTCCGGAATCAATCTCCAAGGAAGGAAGGTAGATAGGTACTTAACATAGCACTGGAGGAACACAATGTATTATTGTTGACGGTCCGGGATCAATCACCAATGGAAGGAAGGTACATAGGTATTTTTATTACCTTTGTACTGGAGGAACACAAGGGACTTTGTGACGGTCCGGTTATCAATCCCCAAAGGAAGGTAGGTAGATAGATACTTTACATCGCACTAGAGGAACACAACGCACAATTGCTGACGGTCTGGTATCAATCTCCAAGTAAGGTAGGTAGATAGGTACTTAACATATCACTGGAGGAGCGCAAAGGATTATTGTTGACGGTCCGGGATCAATCCCCAATGGAAGGTAGGTAGATAGGTATTTTAATTAACATCCCACAGGAGGAACACAACGAAGTATTGTAGACGGTCCGCCCATGGAAAGATCAGAGGACTATGACAAGTAATTTTCAAACATGGGAAGATGATGAGGTAACACCTGAGCTGGCACCCCACTCTCCAAACTTCTATACCACAAAGTTTCGAGAGTGGGGTACCATCTCAGGTGTGGCCTCATCATCTTCACATGTTTCTAAATTACTTGTCTTCGTCCTCTGATTTTCTGATTCCATACTGCGAAATGTGGGGACATTTGAGACCATGGCATTTTTACCTTGAAAAAACATCCATTGCACACGACGGTCTAAGGGTGGATTCGAATTTGCAACCCTCCGGTTGCTAATCCGTTTCACTTCCCACTGGGCTACAGCACCCCCTCCTAAAGGTTAGGCTCCGATGACACCGCGTAATCATGCTGTATACGGTTCTTTTTGGTTTTATGAAGCAATGTTCACATTTGGCCATGCTGCTCCAAAAAACAAGACGAGGAAAGAAAAATATGAAAAAACTAGCAGAAAGACCCGGCTTTGCTCGGGTTGAATTAACAATATGTTGATTGAAAAGTCATCATCAATCCTTTTTTATAAAAGAATCTTATCATCATTTGAATGTACGGGGAAAAAAAATTTAATACCAATTTAACTTCTCCATTGCTTCTACAATTTACTTCGGACGCAAATACGCATATATGTTGTATACAACCATATAATCCATTTCATATTCGACACACTTCTGTTGAAGTTGATTTTAAGTTTTCGAGTGACTACGAATATTTCCGTGCATTCCATTTCATTAAAACTGGCGAATTTTCGGCGGATAGTCTTGCACTTACTTTTCCTATGAATATGTTTTCATTTAGGTAATATACCCGAACACATAATGCAAACAGAAACAAAATTCCAATCCTTAAAAAACGGCAGAATTTTGAAAAAATATCTGTTCTAGCGTGTTGTATTTCGACTTCCTGAATATATTCTGAAGTAAAACAATTCGACAAAAAACTTGAACAATATTGATGAAGACAATGATTTATAAGCTAAAAATAACACATATTTATAACACTTGGGAATCCTCAAATATGATCGCAACCATCTCGTTTTCAATTCAAATACCCCAAAAAATAATTATAAATCAAATTAAAAAAATAAACATTAATTCTGAGGTTTCCAGATACCAAGTAGCAAAATTACGCTTTTATGAACAATGAGTTTATCGTTTGGCCTTTTCGTTCTCCATTATAAAATTTAAGTAAATATGAAATTAAATGTTCTAAATATTCTTTCTTCATCAATCAAATATTTATAAATATTATTTTCATCATGGGAAGACTTAAAAATTCAGTTCAAACATGAACATTATAATTTAATTTGTTTTAAGAAAATTGTTTTTCGATCAACACTGGTAAAGCAATCTTAGAAGCGTATAGCAATCGTTTTACACTCAATGTTATTTCTATGGCGTTTTCAAATTGCTTTTATGTCAATTTTAGGCCGCTTAGGATTCTAATTTTTCAAAATCCTTTCTTAGTGCACCCCTACTGTATAAGAAGAAACACCCTGCAAAATTTCAGCTTCCTAGGACTTTTAGTTCTTGAGATACAGTGATGAGTCAGTCAGTCAGTGAGTGGTATTTGAATTTTATAGATATAGATAGAAGGGTAGTCGAATAGAAAACGGAAGAGAGGACAAATCTCTCGGATGCCTCTGGGGTTTGTGATTACCTTACACACCAAAAGATGTACCTCTGAGAGCCAGCTTACCCGAGGAAATAGAAAAATGTCATATAGCTAATTGATTACCATATGTAACACTTCGTTTTAGTTTCATCCTTTATGTTTGAATGGTTGTGGGGTGGAACACTTAATCCACTAAAAATTGAGGATTAGCAACCAGATGGCTTCAAGTTTTAAACTCGATAGAACCAAAGACCGGCGTGAAAATGGGGCACGTTAAATTCGTTGTGAGCTAAAATATCTTCACGTTATGGTGATATTTTATTTTTGTAGAGTGGTATGACAGTTCAGGTGCTGATCTTGTCATCCGATCAAAGTTCAAAATTAGGAGGTGCTGTCCTCGTGTATTTTCCTTCGGAGGGATCCCTGGTCATCACTAATAGCCCGTGGTATTACTCCAGATAATGACGTAAAGTACCTACATTTGTATTTGAGATCATTGTGAAATAATATCTTTTATGTTCAACGATATGCAGAAAAATGCTGAATACACAGTTTAGTAACAAAAGTTCTGGCACACAATACATAAAATCGATGTAAAATGGTAAGACAAGAATGTTAAGTAGCTAGCTACCAATCTGTTTTGGTCCAGTATTGGCTCCAGACGTCTGGACTAGAGAAGGACAATACAAATTTGAATCAGATTATGTATTTCCATTGGTATTTATTAAAAAGGGAGATCTCTACAGAAATTCTAGGAGCTAAAGATGTTTAACCAAATAATTGTGACCAGGAAGAAGCTTGGTTATTGCAATATCTTCTATCCGTGGGTTATATGCAATACACTTATGGCTAATAAAAAAACGTTTACTTATTGGCATTTGATAGAAATGAATTTGTTTTTTTTGTGATGTACATTTTATGGCAATTGGTATTTAATTAACGTTACACTGGAGCAACACAACTGACTATTGGCGACAGTCCAGGGTCAATTCCCAAGGGAAAGACAGCACCAAGTAATTTCGAACCATTGTCAGATGACGAGGTCAACACCTGAACTAGACACTCCAAACTTCCACACCACGATAACGTGAGGACATTTGAGATAACGACAGATTGAACTAGCAACAGCCGGTCTTTGGCTGGACCGAGATTCGAACTCGCATACCTCCTACTGCTTATTCGTTACTCTTCCAACCGTGCTTCCACGGCCCAACATTTTGTAATATGAATCTAGTTTGAATCTAAATTTCATAGGTCAAGAGGAATAAAAAGGGATATAAACATACAGGTTAACCAGGGTCGAACTCGCATACCTCCTAGTGTTAATCCGTTACTCTTCCAACCGTGCTTCCACGGCCCAACATTTTGTAATATGAATCTAGTTTGAATCTAAATTTCATAGGTCAAGAGGAATAAAAAGGGATATAAACATACAGGGTAACCAGGGTCGAACTCGCATACCTCCTACTGCTAATCCGTTACTCTTCCAACCGTGCATCCATGGCCCAACATTTTGTAATATGAATCTAGTTTGAATCTAAATTTCATAGGTCAAGAGGAATAAAAAGGGATATAAACATACAGGGAATACCAGGGTGCATAACAGATATATGCGTGTGAATTCATTTAAGGTTTACTGATCGGAAATTATTCTCAAGCATTAGGAAAAATTATTGTCCTCCTTAAAATCTAAAACAACACAAAGAAGGGATTATAGAAATTTGATAATTGAATTGAAAATTGGAATAAATTTGTAGTATTCGGGGCTTGTTTATCGCCAAGCAATTTTTTCTCGCTAAAACAAGATGGCCACCGAAGTCAGTATTGCAGTCATATTGGCGATTCGATTAGTTACATATGGAAGTGAAAAGGTTGCCAGAAATCTGTACGTCGTATCAAGATTACCTTGGTTTTTCAAAAAATCACAGTTGCACCGTATACTACATGCCACTCCACTGTGAAGGAAAATAGTGGGATGCTAATTAATAAATGAGTGTTAAAACTTTAAAGTAGTTATTGTGAAGATTTAGAAAAACTATCTAAGAAATAATACGATCTTTATTGAAACCTAACAAACGCACTATTTTGTTCATAACGAGATCGATATCATGCAGTGGGTGTACGGAATTCAAAAAGAAGCGTTACTGTTTTAAAAAACACAAATGTCAAGTTTAATGTTTTGGTGACTTTAATCAATAATATGCTGTATCACAGTATGACACAGTGCAATAAATGTTTTTAAAGAAATTTGTACTCCCTGCTTACAATACTAGCATGTATTACTAGTAACTAATATGAGTAATTCATAGTTACAATAATTTCCCCTCTTACTCATAATTACTTTACTTTTGAAATAATATCTCGTAAAAGTTCCTACTAATTTAATTCTGAGATTATCTCATATTTCCTTTAATTTGTCTCAGCAGATTTTCTAAAGTATATGTTTAACTAAATGCATCAATATTATTTAATTAGTTTTGTGTGTGTGCAGGTTATTTTTCTAGATAATTGCTTATAAATATACATTTATAAATATCTTCAAAACAAAGTTACCACATTAAATTCTAAGGGTTTTCGTCAAGAATATTCTACTCTGTTAAGATATGTGTTTCCTTCTAATAGTATTACACGTTTATTAGATTGAATTAAGTTTTTGTTTAGTTTAAATTACCATATAAGAAAATGTTATTCTGAAGTAATTGAAAGTACGATTTCTTCTAAGTACGTTATCTTACCGAAATTTCTTAGTTTAATTATACTTGATAGTTACTAATATATATGTTATGTAAACTAAATAATATGAAAAATTTATTTGAAGTTATCATGAGAAGAACTACTAGTTGTGAAAAAATGAACAAGTATTCAAACTTAAAGTGATGTAAAACGGAAGTAGATAAAAAATTTTAAGTGCATTATGTGATGCACTTTTAAATGAATTCATAGTTAATTATATATAATACATTGGAAGTGGAATTGCAATAGGAAACGAGTGATTAAAAATCATATTTTCTCTTGACTAAAAATATTTTGCCTCTGTTGACATTGATAGATAGCTGTTGAAATCGAATAAAACTGTAACGTAATATAATCATTCAAATAAAATCCATCGTATTTGAACAATATGTCCATATTTTTCTCGTCATTAAATTTTAAATTTATTTCTTATTTGTATCTTGTAAATGTTTAATGACTTTTTATGTAACTTTACGTGGAGGAACTTTTTCAAATTGTAATTACATTAAAAAACAGCTGAAGTCTAAAATTAGAATTTCAATTGTATGGTATAAATTTTAAAGAAGATGCTAATTAAACTGTAACAAAGCCACTGCTGAAATTTAAATCTCGTTTAGGTTATCAAAGAAGTTAAGCAACTTTCTTTAAACGTTAAGTGTAAGAATTTTTAAGAAAATATAAGTAACGCTTTTTTTAGTAAGTCGTCGTAAATACTTTTCAAGGTTTTTGAACTCGAAAAAACTGAACTGAAATTTTACAATTTAATAATGTGCAGTTCGTTCCCTTGATCCTTAAAAACTTGCATGTCCTTTAATGTCTCATTTGAATAAGTATGAACAGTTCAAGTCAAACATAAACGAGTCAAGTAAATTTTTACTAATAGCTTTTCATATATCTTGACACACTATCATACTAGAATCACAGATAAGACTATATTTAGAAAACGTGGATTTAATATGCTAAACTTTAAACAAGATTTCTCAGAAGTCAATGGAGAGACCATTTTAAAATCTAACAACTTCTTGCTATTATTATTTTTTCAAATTTGGTTTTAGATTTTTATATGTAATCCTTCGAAAATAGTGATGGAGAAATTTACGACAAAGCTATGAGTACATATAATCCAATTTTATCTACAAATTCAAGAGTAAAATGTGCTACCCCAAAGATCTTACATTCGTCATTTAGTGGGCCTAACAACTACCACCTAAACAAAGCGACAGGCATTTACAATCTAGAAAACTAATTTAAAACAATTTCCAAATATATTTATCGTTTATTAAATAAACATGAATTTTTGAATACATAAAATAATAATTACACTTTTAAATCGTCAAATGACTTTTGGGCCACCAGTGTTTTTGTTTCAAGTACAACGGAGACAAATCTTTGTCTAATTCTTTTTGAATTTGAAGGAATAACTTCATCACCTAGCAATAGAAACTTTTATTATGTAAATTATGTAAACTAGTGATGATCCCGAAAAAAAATTATGATTATCATGACAAGCTTCTATAGTAAACAAGACTGTCTCTTTGTATAATGTACATATAAAGCATTAATCGTATCAATATGTACTGTCTGAAATTGTGATACATTTCCAGGTTGGTTTTCTTTACACATTCTGTTCTTTAGAATTTGTTGGTACATTTATACTAGTATTTCCTTACATATGCTTATTAATTGGTATTAGGCTCTTCATTTGATTATGACTACCTCATTGACAATATCGTTTCATGTTTTCAAACCAATGCAAGGTTTCATGGCATCCAGTACCAATAGGACCTTTAATTCACCCTCATTCCGAACTGTTGGCAATATGAGGTCTCCAAATGTACTCAATGTTTCTATTGAAATTAGGTGACTGGAGTATTTCTGACCCCTTAACCATTATCATGCAGACTGGTTTATTACGTCGAATCAAGTCGCCACTTTGATCCTAGAGAGCTTCCTACGCTTAACGATCCTTCCAGAAGTTTCTGCATTACAATTGCGTAAAGTGTGCTATTAAATCAAATTAGAAGTGCGTGGACTATTAGACTCGGATATCATTTTGACATGTTTTGAACTGCTTAAACATACCGACCTATAATAGGATTGCAGTTCTGAGTTCAATCGGCAAGCTACTTTTCGGTCAAACCAAACGGTTTTCAGGAGCAGAGATTGTCAACATATTTTCCTTGCGCCATTAAAACACCCAAACCAAAAATTCTTATGTGTCTACTCTAAAATCATGATTTTGGTAAAATAGTTCCCTTTTTTTTATTTGTTCATTACAAAGGCCACACATTTAGGTCTCAAGAAATGCTTTGTTTTTTGTTTTTACGATAACTATAAGAAGAGTTATAGAATAATTAATAAACATTGAACAACCTTGTTTGTGAAGTATCATAATCTTTAAATGCGATTTTTGAGAAACTGCATTTTCGTTTTTTTTTCTTCCGCAAAAGTAGCCTTGCTATAGGACTTTTAGTTGTGGCGTGCGTTTTGCATAGAGTCGGTGTTAAACTAACTACACTAAAGCGACAACCCAGTAATATGATGACAATGTTGTGAAAAACGTTTCTCTTATTTTCGTGAGGCAAAATGTAGCTGTGCCACCTAAAGGGAGAAGTTAAAACTAATCAGAAGCTTAAAAACAGCATTTTTTGGCCGCATAACGAAACATTGTTGACCGTAAATTAAGAAAGGCCGTTGTAGCGTAATACCATATCTTTGTTGATCTTTAGTACATTTCTTGTTTGTTTCTGCGTTTGGGAGTCTCTTGAAAAATGTAGTAATATTTAATTTTGATAATTTTTGCAACGTTTAAATTTACAAAAGCATAAACTTTATCTTTTGGTTTGGATATATTTTGGAAAGTTTACTTTAGTTTTCTGTGTACTTTAGTTTTTGTAAAGCAACTTTTCCATCGTTCATCAACTTATCTCTCAAACGTGCATAATGTTCCACTCTCAGAGTCCTCTGATTCAGTCGTCTGTACAACAAACTTTCAGATTCAATCTTGGAATACATATCGACAGTAAATTGATGGAACAGGTCTTTGCTTCTCAGTAAAACGTTGAAATTTAAAGAGCTAATCATCATCCTGTGAGCGTAGAACTACATAGAAGAAACGTTCTTAGTTTGCATAATGACCCAAATCCAAGATTGGCGGGAGTGCAGTAAAGACCATTTGAAGACTGTTGACATTTTTAGGAAACCAAATAATACAAAAATATAATAACGAATTAATTTAAAATGTTCTACATTTAATTTAAAATTGGGATTAAATATCGCTTTACTTTCCATAAGACATCCAAACCAAAATTATGAAAATTAACTATACGAAAACTGGAATACTCTACAGAAACAAAGGAATGCATAAATGAAACAAACCTAAAATTGCATAAAATATCAAAATTAAATATCGCTTAACTTTAAAAAATATATCCAAATAATCTAAACGAAAAGTTAATATGCTTTAAAAATGATAATCCAAACTATCGTACTCTAAATGAGAAACAATAACAAAGTATTGCACAACCGTGATCCAGTTCCAGTATAAATGAGAAAAAATTAAATAATCCGAAGTAAACAGTGTAATCAGTAAGTAAAAATTAACTACTTAATCTAAAGTAAATTGCAGAAATGAGAAAATTTTAAATAATCCAAAGCAAACAGTATGATACAGTAATTAAAATTTAACTACGTAATCTAAAGTAAACAGTACGAAATAAATTTAATATCGCTAAAGATTAAAAAAGAATACTCCAAACCAAAAGTGTTCAAAGTATAAATGACAAAAAATTAAATAATTCAAAGTAAACAGTATAATTAACTACGTAATCCAAAGTAAACAGAACGAAACAAATTTTCAAAATTAACTACGCAATCTAAAGCAAACAGTACGAATCGCTGAAGATTAAAAAACAATACTCGAAACCAAAAGCAGAATGCATGCTCAGATTTCAAATCCAAGTGTGAAAATCATGACGTAATTGTCTAATGCCATAATGCGACCAATGCTGTTGCCATGCCAAAGAAAAAATTAAATTTCAATAAATTCATTTTAAAATGTTTAGATTAAATTTTAATATTCGCCTCCACCCTAAAATTGCAAAAAATTCGCACTACCTGTATACTAAATCCCATTACTGTAAGTACCATAGATTCGTCAGGACTTCACGGGCAAGAAACAAACAGACAAACACTTCCTTTTATAATAGTAGAGATACATTATTTCTCTTATAGCGCTGTAGCGTTTGGTCTTTGGGAAAATGCTTAAAAATCACATTATTTGGAGTAAGCAGAAAAAACAAATGGTCAGTCAAACAAAATAAAACCAGTTCTCGGGAGTCTTCTTTCCTCTTTTGCCATTCTAGTGGGCAAATCTCGGTGGAATAATAAAAATCAAATCAAACCTAAATGTGAGCCACTATAAAGTAACAGTGTAATTCGCTCTTTGATTACCAGGAGTTCCTACTATGAGATAAAACAGGTCTTTCGTTTTTACTGACTCTTAGAAACCACATTATTCCACTCCCATAAAAACAAGGAAACGAAAAACTGAAGAAACGGGTGTTTCTCGGTTTCATTAATTAGATACAAAAACAAAGGGACTCACCCGGATTCTAACCCAATCCGTTGAAAGGATTTTTCACCTTTTGTAACTATTCGAATTACTTATTTTCCAGATCCTAGTCCCGAGAGACGGCCTCTCATATTTTCTTTTGTGCTGAGTTTTACTCCCCTGTGTTCCTGACTCCGCGAAAAAAAAGTGCACTTACAGAAAATGAGTAATCCCGCTGTGCCGTAGCAACTTCTCCACTTACCATGCCTACTTCAACTCCTGAAGATACAGACCCGAGCTTTTATCTTAAAGTTTTATCGTGATTTTAGATACATTTTTTGATGTGGAAATAGCAAAGCAAGAACTCTTCAGAGAAAAGGAGCCAAAGGAGTAACAAAAAAATATCGAAACTGAAGTTTCATCTTGTGAGTGCTCAGTAATAATTTCTCCATCTTTTATCGTTGTTTAAAATGTATCCCTAGTTTCCGGTTGTACTTTTTTGAAACAGGAATGAAAGTTCTACTTTCGATATTTAGAATGCTTTATTTCATTATTTTGAATACGGAATTTCTTATCCTTACATTTGCAAAAATGAAATTTCTAAAATTATTCTGTTAAAAGACGATACGTTTATAAGAGAAAAAAAATTTCAATTATTTGGACAAATGTTTTTTTTTTTTTCTTCTTTTTAAATTTTTAGAAACATTATTTCCCATTGAGTATAACTTTTAAATTCACCTAAAAGCGATGTAACTTATAGTTTTTGTGTCTACAGTTAAAAGTATTGTATCACATTTTTGATTTTGCTGGAACAAGAAAGACATTAAAATGAAAAACGGCATACAATTAAAATATTTCCAGGTTATTCGAGCTATTTCATTTATTATTCTATTCTATTATTATTCTATTATACTATCCGATTCATTTCTTCGTAAATATTATTCATTTTTCTTTGTGTTTCGGCAGTTAATGTCCATAGACTGATTGTCTTTTATTCATTTCACATGGGAATTACATTATTTGTCAAATATAAATGTTTTCTTAATTGAATAGTTTGACGAATTATTTCGCCTATGGAAACATGACATAAAATTATTGTGAAATTTATAAATTAAAACTTCGAGAGAGAGAATAATATTCATACTAAGCTTAACTTAAATTTATTTAACTCAGGTTCAACGATTTCAATTCCATTGGTATACAAATTGATATTATTAACAAATTGATATTATTAACAAATTGATATTGATATTATTGTAGATTTCCATCATTGGTAGTAGAATATTTAAATATTTACAGTTTGAAAATTAATATTTGTATTTAAATATGTATGGAAGGATACGATTATATGGTTTTAAAGGTACTTTGAAATGATTAATGCAAATAAATTTGTAACAAATGGTTTGCATTCACAATATAGCGTACTCTATACAGTGTATAATCATTTTATTCATATAATTAAAGATAATTGAAAGTTGTTACATACACCAGCAATTAAAATATCAGATTAATGTGTGTGAGCAAGGGAATTGTTAGAAAGATTGAACCTCGAGGGAATTATTAGAAACTCGTGAAAAATATGTGTCAAAATAATAACAAACATTACATCGAAGAATGATGTTACAAATTAAGAGTTTATATTTAATATATTCACAAAGTTATTACGTTTTTACTCATTCCATACAACATTAACATTATTTATTAATTAAACGTTAATTATAGCTATATAGCTATAAAATTTCAGTCAGTTTTTAGTGTGTTTTTTAATTTGATGATTTTAGTTTTTTGGAATGATATAGTACATATATACACTCAATAACAAAAAGATCGACGCACCAAGAAGGAGTTGTCCGATGGCTATAAATATAGTGTATATGAAGAACATACATGGACAAACAAACGATTAAAATTTCAGAACAATTGAATGATAGATTTCAGAGTTTGACTGTTACAAAGGGAGGAAGTCAACAAGGCGTTGGTCCACCTCTGGTCTGGATAAAAGCAGTAACCCGGCTTGGCATAGACTGAAAAAGTTCCCGAGTGGTGTCTTGCGGGGGAATTTTTTTCCAAATAGTCACCAACTGTCGGTCTAAATGGTCAACATTCCAGGATCGTTGCAATCGCCTTCCCATAAGGACACAAATGTGCTCTATGGGAAAGAGATCAGAAGACCTAGCTCACCAAGAAAGTGTTGGGAAAGCTTGAAAATAATTCCTATCAACACGTGCTTTGTGCGACCGGTCATTATTTTGTTGAAAAGTATGTCCGGTGTGGCGTTAAAAAAAGGTAACACAACCTGTCATAGAATATTGTCTACGTACCGCTGTGATGTACGTGTGCCAGAAATGACTATCAAAGGGGCCATCTATCAAATGAGATGGCTCCCCAGTTCATAACGCCCTGTTGCTGGCATGTGTGGCGTGGGATAGTTAGGGCACGATCCCCACTCTGAGATGGACGTCTCCAGACGAGTCTGCGGTTGTTGTCAGGACACAGTTGGAGACGGAACTAGTCACTAAAGACTATACGTCCTCAGTCAACGCCATTCTAGTTGATCGAGCCCGGCACTATTTCTGAACAACCCTTTCTTGTCGCGCAGTATATTTGTTAGAGAATATGTTTGCCGTATATTTTATTTTGTTTCGTTTATACTCAGTTGTACTAGAGAAATTATGCGAACCAGCGCTTATGGAACTTTAAGTGGTATGGTAGTTGAAGGTTAGCAGTATGGTTGTTAGAATGGTTAAAATGTTCTCAGCGAATACTTGACATAGTTATAATAAATAGACGTACAATGTTTATGCTTTTTTATTACCTAGTTCATCAATAGAAAAATCCAACAATTGCAATTTCAACAGATTAAGAAAGTCATGTTGGGTAGATATGTTGGAAGAGTAATAATTAGCATTAGGGGGTTGCGAGTTCCAATATAACTAAATATCATCGTGGATCATTTGGATGCACGCTAAGCGAATGGGATGCCAGCTCAGGTATGACCTCGTAATCTGACCGTGGTTCAAATTTGTGTGGTATTGTCCTAGGGTTTGATCCAAGACCTTTGCCAATAGCCCTTGGTATTGTTCCAGTTTGACTTTAATTAAATACCTACCTATCTTAAGGGAGTTAATATCAGGAATAACTATTAAATACAAATATAAATTATACATGTCTCACAGTATCAATGTTTTGCAAAGAGACACAATAATGAGATACAAATTGAGAGAAATAAAATAGAAGTATAACACGGGTTCTACAAATCCGTGCGTATTTAATTTATTTATTTAAGATGTACGTATAACCAACCAAATATTTTGTTAAATTTTGACTTCAGAAATCTAGTATTTATACCAAAGGTAGAGGTTCTCCTAAAATCATTTCAGGGAGAAAAAATTAGATTGTACAAATAATTAAGAATCTAATTAAGATATAATTAGCAAATTAGCATGTTTTTTAAACATAACAACTCAAATTCTAATATGTTAAGAAAGACGATTGCTGTTGGAAATCATTCCCAATATTATTTTTCATGTTTTGAACTTCCATAAAGTTTCGAGAAGAAATAGTTTTTTTTTACGATTTTTTAATCAAGATAGCGTAATAAAAATCAACATTTTTTCAGGAATTTTACTACTTAAAAATCCACTGCTTGACTAAATACTCTGATTTTTAAAACATCCACAGTATTATATAGATCATAATGATGCAAAAATTGATATAATAGGTGTTTCATGTTTTGAACGACACATCCTATTGCAAAAACACAGATCTACAAAAATCGAGTTTAAAGTTTAGGAAACATGTCTATTCCTTTTAACAGTACCTAACGAAAACCCTTGTAATTAAAAAAAAACTATTTCGAATATTTTCAAGATCTTGGCATCGTTTGAAAGCTAACAAATTGGACAATATTTTGAATTAATAAATAAATATTGGTGTTCTGGTCGATTTTCGTAATTTCTAGTGTATACATACACCTTAACCCTTATGGCGGCTGTTTCGACGAGGTATCGTGTCATTAACAAAACTGATCTTGATGGACGAGATATCTTGTCCTTAGAAGAAAACTGACTTGATCTTGGTCCAGTCATCACAAAAAAAATGTGGTCTTATCTTGATGATGAGACATTTTGTCATATCCTTATGGGTGAGATACCTCGTCGAACCCACTTGAGGTTTTAATAAAAAAATATGATATTGTGGTCCGCTGCACAAGCCCTACTTTGTGGGTAAAACAGAAGATCCTGCCGTCAGAGAGAGGTCGTGTTGTCAGAGAGAGAGAGAGAGAGAGAGAGAGAAGTTGGGAGTTGGAAGGGGACAAAGTAAATGGAAGTTTATTGGTCAGACTATGCAAGTGCTGTTGGGGGATTGATTAAAATGTAAAAAATACAGTTCTGGTCCTCTACATATTCCATACTATGTGGGTTAAACATAAGAGCCTGTGGTCAGAGAAACGTAGTTTTGTCAGAGAGAGAGAGAGAGACAGAAAAGATTGGACTTGAGTGAATACATACACTACCCTATAATAATGGACCGGACATTAGCATATTTGCATAAAATCCGACTGCATGTCGGGGAGTGTATTTCATGGTATGGCGTATGATATTTGTATGTTGTTCCTGGTCAATTGAACTCCAACGTCTACATGGACATTTAGGACAGTCATGTTCTTTCTACGCTCTAGCAATTTTATGGAATTGGCGAATGTTTTTTTTCTTTCCAGGACGCAACCCTCCTTGTTATGTTGCAGCTTCTGTCAAGCAGTGATATCAAGATATGGATGTAAAACGTCTTCCCTAACCTGCTTCGAGTTACGAACTAAACCCTATAAAACATTTGTGGGACGAGTTCGAACGACGGTTACGAACCAGGGAACCGCGTCCGAAATCTACAGCTGACCCTGTGACATTCTTGCAGCAGGTTGGACACAAATACCCTAAGCTGTGTATAACAACCTTGTTAAAAGTACGCCCAGAAGGGTTTCTAGTGTAATTGCAGTAGGTGGGGGACCACCCCTTATTAAAGCATGTATTCTTTCCCTTATACCATCACATCTTGCTGTCCGGTCCATTATTGTAAGGTAGTGTAGTACCAGGAAGTCGATCACGTGCTGTAGGCCGGCTGGACTAGGCTATGATCTTTCTTAAGACAAAGATTGCCCCTTGTTATAAATTGTTGATTTTAACGTTTATTAAGTAGACATAAAGTAATATTTTCAGTGTTCCCTTTCCTTTTCCAAGAATTTAACTCCACATGGTTTACGACAGTTAATATAGCTGTCTGAATTAGACACTTGAATACTACCACTTTTGACAGAACAATTTTAAATTTAACTTTTAAATTATATTAAAACTTTGTTTACTGATGGAATTTTTATGCAACATTTTTTTACGAAAATATCATTCTAAACAAGGAAAGCCTTGAAATATATTTAATTTACCTCGTAATTCAAGATTTTTTTTATTAAACAACAAATTAATTACGTCAGGAACAGCCGTAAACAAAATATACAGTCAAAACATTTAGTATCGTTGTAGAAAAATTAGTACTACAAGAAAGATTTTATATGCATTTCCTGTTTAGCATCAGATACGATTTAGAAGATATTCCTAGATAAAAATTCGAGAGTTAAATTAAAACGTTTTTATGCGACCATTATCTCAAAATTACGGATAAAAATAACAATTACTTTCATTAAATCTAATGATCTTAATAACGATGTCTAATCCAAAGCGGATACTTTTGTAAGTGATAAAATAAGACGGTTTTTAAGAACCGAATCACCCTAAAGGGAACAGGGTATAACATGTAATGGTTAGCAATTCAGCTAGTTTTATAAACGAGAGGAAATCACATTTGCATGTTTTATTATTGAAGTAGTAATTACCTTTACGATAATTTTCCCACTCACTTGTGATCCAATTTTAAATTGCAATTTTTAAAGCTGTAATCTTACGAAAAATAGAAAAAAAAAATTTCAATCGATCATGTCTCAAAATGTTAACTACATAAACTAAATGTTACATGGTTTTTATAAGAAATCCTCAATTATAATACCGCTAAAACGCTATATTCTGCAGCAATTTAAAACTTTCTAATATGAAAATTATTATAAACATAAAATACGACTTTTAGCAACTCAAACTTCTCAATAATTGGCATACTGAAACTCAAATGCATTGTACCCCAATATCAAATTGCAAAGTTCAGTTTAGAAATATTTACAATTTTATGTTATTATTACATGAAACAATGTTCCTCTTGAAACAAGCCATGATCCATTTTCTAAATACTCATTTTCACTTCACATTTATTGAAACACATTATTGCAAAATGTGGTTACAAGTTCATATTTCAACCGTTTTTCTTCTAAACTAGGAAATAGGAAAGCCATATTGTTTTTTAAGCTTCAATAGCACGACATTTAATTTTATTTTCTGAGGTTTTGACTCAGAATATACAAAAAAAAAAATGTTAAGTTTAAAATATACACATTTATGCCGATGGATTGAATTCTATCGATAGATATTTTCGTAAGAAAGGGGAAATTGCTTACCCAACTTTAAGGTAGCGTAGCTACAATCTTTACAGTATAAATACTTCCCTAAGTAAATACATCCATCAATTATCCATCAATCCATCAATTAATCAAATTACACTTTAATTTAACTTCCCTTATGGTAATTTCTCTAGCTAGGAAAATAGGAACCTGAATTCTTAAATTCATATTTTATATTTTTATATGCATCTACAAAAAACTATTTTATCTAACTACTATTGAAAAAATCGCGTTTGAATAATTATACTAATATAATTTTCCGATTTTATAAAAACAAATGTCACGTTTTTGTATCCTGTCTACATTATCTTTTCCAATCTACCCACTAAAAAAAATTTCGTAAAATATATTCATTAAATATTTGAAAAATGTCTTCTAAATCAGTTTTCTGTTACAAAATGAATTTCCGCTTTTTGCTCTTCCTTGGGTAAATAAAAACAATTTTCGGAGTTCTCAATCAGTGAACTCCAAATTGAATCCAGGGCAAAATTTCTATTTCCTGGCAGCGCAATATTCGCCACCCCCTTCGCTAAAGCCGATTGAACCATTGTTACCCTTAAATGCAAATACACACATAAACACCATCTCTCCCGATTTTCGCTCCGTCATAAATCCGGTCCCCACTGCGAGATTTTCCGGGAGCCTTTTTCCCGGAGAAGTTTCCAAAGTGCGCGCTCGCCTCTCATCTTTTTTAGATATTTCGCAGCCTCGAGCGAATCTATCCAATTATTTGACCAGAGTTGTTTACTCGCAGAGGAAAAATTACTCGCGACGCGATTTCATTTCTTTGCATCATGCCGTTTCTTTCCGAAAACTGAAGCGCCTTTGCATTGCATTTTTTGTGCTCTGCCCACCTCTCGCGTTATTATATATATTTTCGCTATATCCCTTCGAAATGATGGTAGTATATGAAATTTATATTATTTTAGCGTGTCGTTTATTTGCTCTTTTCCCCTGCCCCAGGCTCGTCGGACGTTTTACGACTCTCAGTCCCGTTTCCTTTTCAGCACCTCAACCTGAGGCTGACTTACAAAGTAATAACTGCCGCTATCAAATCTTAGAAAACTGCATTTTCTGTTTCAGCGTTTTATTCGTAAATCAATTTATTCTTTGGTTGAACTATCGGCACGCTATTTTTACTTTTAGAGTCGAGTTTGTTTCGTTTTTGTTTCGCTTTAGTTTCCTTTTCTGTTTCTGCTCCAGGTTTTGATGCCAGATAAAGTTACGGGATGCTTTGACGATGTGTAAACGTTTCTTAAAAAGTTTGCAATTTTTCTCTTTGAAACACTTCGTTTCCATTCCGAGTCTTGTTTTTTTCCTTTTAGTCTAGTAAGGAAATATTCTCGACTCCATTTATTCGTATAAAAAGGGTTTGAAATTAAAATTTGTCAAACAGTTTGAGATTAAGAAAAGAAAACTATCGTGTGTATGTGTATCAGTGAATAACATATAGATACATCACTTACTCTGCTTTATAAAATAAATACCATTATTAAACCGTTGCCCCACATCTCTAAGATTTTAAATATTGCGAACAAATATTGCATTTTTACTATTAACTCTGCTTTTGGTATTTGCTGTTTGGTACTCTTAACGCTACGCTGCCGATTCTGTAAAATTATATTTCTAAGAACGTTAAAGGATATTGGAATGTAATATTATTTAAGGTAACTTTACTTTTAAAAGACACAAACCAATGAGATGGTGCTTCCTTTTGTTGCATCCAATCTTCGCAGAAACGAGTTTCATTAATTATACATAGATCATCACTATAAAACAACTCTTATTTCCTAAGAGCTAAACACTTTTAAGCCGTATATGGTTTCGATTTGGAGGGCGTAACATCATGAAAGAAAGATTTAACGTAACATAATATTTCTTAACCATTATAATACTGCTAACCGTGGAGCTTTGGCAATCGCTAAAATATTTGTTCTTAGTAAGCCCGTTGTGCGAAATGCAGTAAATATACAGAGTTATAGTTAAATTTGTGACTCTTACTGGAGCTACCTTAATCCCACTGATAACTTACGAGGCATATAGTCTGTTATTCTAGATGCTCAATTTTTTTCAGGGGCCATGGTAATTAAAACTTAATATTTCCGTGTCAAGGCTTATAAATCCATTACGTATGATCAACAACTTGAGAAAAGTCTGAGCTTAAATTTAATCTGTTCATATTTAAATACTATTATGATATCATTCCAGTTAAAACAGCTTACCATACAAACCTTGCCAAATAACTGAACTTCTTAAAAGAATTCGTGTCTCTAATTTATTCTACTGAGTATTCAAAAATCTTATCTTAAGAGCAAAATAATCTTTATCAAAGGAATTAAAATAAAAATTTAAGGAAGGAGCTTTGGATAAATTTGACAAACAATCATAAAACATTCTAGTAGTAAAGATAGAGTGTGAAAAAATAACGATAAAATCAATCACTGTTCAATTAATTTTTGAAATAATATGATTTATTGTAATCCTTCTAGAAACTATCTTACTTTACCAGAAACAAAAGAATATCAATAACTTAAGTTTAAAACTAATGCAGGTTATACAAAAATACTGTCCAATAACTGGGATCCACATTGCTCCAAAGGAATATCGTAACGATATGAAAGCACTCAAAACGCCATCAATACAATATTTTGTGGATATCTGAATTTTTCAACATACCATGTTTAATATTGGTATCCATGGTAACCACAAATTTACCAGTGAATAATTGACGAATGAAAATGCAACCAAGAGCGTAATTATGACCTATACGTACATTGTATGTCGGGACAAATGGAATTATTTAGCAATTCAACAATGTAAAATCTCAGTAACAAGGGGTAAATGCGATATAGGTTATGTTTGGTGTATAGATCTTCTCGACTCGGTTTACTTTTTGATGGGTTTAATTGAACAAACATATTTTGCAAACGTATTTCAAATCGTTTGAATAGAAACGTCACATAAAAATATTAAACATATAGTTCAATGTTTATAAATGAGTACAATTTATCCAGTGAGATTTGAAAACTGTTTCAAGTATAACATTTTCCATATTGTTTCAATATTTTTAATTCTCATACATTAAATAACCAATTTAACAGTTAACTGTTTTTTCGTGACTCAATCTGTGGAACGCAAAACACTTTTTTCCCAATGTATTGTATTTTGTCTTAAACTAATTTTGTAAATTAAAATTTTAAATACAGTAGAAAACTAATTAATTTTCAGCTTTTTTATTACTTCATTTCCAATTATAAATCACAAAATATTAGAAAATTAGGCATGAAACAACAAATATTACACTGAGTAATTTAAAATAGACGAAAACTAAATTCTGAAGGAAAAAGTTGTTCAAATTATAAAAAAACTAGCAGAGTAGCGCTAATCATTGTAATGACAAAGGTATTTGAACAAGGTGAACCATTGACAAATGTGAACCATTTGAGTAGAACAGAGTAGACTTTTTTTGATAAATTGTCATTGTTGTTATTTAATAAATTTTAACTGACGTAATTTATAATTTATAATTGCCTTCATTTAATAATTTTTAATTCACGTTAGCTAAATGACATTTTTCTACTTATGGTTTTTTGTTTCTCATTCTCTTAAGTAAAGTATTCAAGGGAAGCTTTTACTCTTTCATTCACAATAGCACTCTGATTAATACGTTATGCATCTATAATTGAAGGTACTCTACTATAGCATTGGATGCTTTTAATCTTATAAACGGCCAATTATTAACATACAACATATTGATTTTCTGTCGAGTAAAACCAGTGAGTCTAGGCGATTGATATTTTTATCACAGTAATAAAATAGTTGTTCTATGTGGACAAAAAAATATTGCGTTTTGTCTAACGCAGATATACATTTTGAAAATTAATCAGTACGGTAGCTGGGGTTAAATCACATTCAAAACCTTATGTACCGTACAAGCTGGTTGCAATGGGACAGTGCTACTCTTCTGTAAAAATATTTACCTTCGTATTGCCTATTAATCTCATTAAAGTACTGTTTGACCAGAAATAAAAGAAAATAACACGCATACCCATCACGATTCATCCCATCAGCAGTTGTCAAGTGTGGTGACTTTTCATTTTCCTAGAGGAATACACTGTAGAAATTCTGTTGGTCTGGATTAATTTATAAAACATTTAAAGCTTTTTTTCCTAGAATTTCCGCTGATGTCGTTTTGACACCAAGCGAATTTATCATTCTAAACAGAGATCATTGAGCAGCAAACATTGGTCAAATTAAAAAAATTCTTCTCGCACTTCTGTTTGACCTTGAACTAGGGATGCGACATCGATGTCGATGTTTTCAAAACATCGATGTTTTTTAAAAACATCGATGTTTTGGAGTCGATGTTTTTGTAACATCGATGTTTATACTTATCGATGTTTTTACGTTGTCGATGTTTTATTTTTAAATAAAAAATTACCGTTATAAAAATTTAAAAAATGACCAAGTTGCATAATTTTTACATTAAGCAAATTGAACATACTTTTAGACCAAAGTGGCCAAGTGTGAAGGGTCTGAAAAGTATTGATGCGACATCGTTGTCGATGTTTTCAAAACATTGATGTTCTATACAAAAACATCGATGTATTGGAGCCGATCACTAGTTGCTAAACCAGTTTTAAGAAATGGGTGAAAAAGTTTAAAGACACTGAATTTTAAAAACATCAATGGTTTTGGAGCGATGTATTATTAACATCGATGTTTTGTTGTCGATGTCGCATCAATAGTTGCTAAACCAGTTTTAAGAAATGGGGGAAAAGGTTTAAATACACTGAATTTTAAAAACATCGATAGTTTGGGGGCGATGCATTATCAACTTCGATGTTTTAATTTTGAACATCGATGTTTTGCTGTCGATGTTGCATCACTAGGTTAACTAGGTCACCAGTTTTAAGAAATGGGTAAAAAAGTTTAAATACACTGAATTTTAAAAACATCGATGTTTTTGGGTTGATGTTTTGTCAGCATCGATGTTTTAATTTTAAACATCGATGTTTTACTGTCGATGTCGCATCCCTACCTTGAACACAATGTTATGTCCCTAGCGGAAACTAATAAATTATACTTGTGTGGTTAGATCTAATATTTCGTCGTTTACATTCGTTCATCAGCTCATAAAATAAACAAATTCGATTTTCAAACCTTGCGTATTGGAGACACGAAAACGATAGCTCGTAGGAAAGGTCAAAGTCCAGAAGAAATTGCTAATTTGTTGCGAGAACTTGCTGAAAATGAATCGGAAGGTCGGGTTCTTTTTTTCTTAATTATTGTTCTGATTTAGATTCCGATAAAGGCACCAATTTACATGAGTGAATGCGTAGAATCAGAAGAAAGTGCAGATGAAACTGATAATATCCCAACTAATCCTGATAAAAGTTTCGCTATGGATGGCACAGAATGTTTACCACATCATGACAATGTCACAGGCAGATTTGCGGCTAGAAATGTTCTACGTCAAAGTAGTGGTCCAACTAATTTATCGAAACAAAACGTCAATGAATACTTCATGAGTTCATGGGGTTTTTTTCATCGACATTTACATATTAGAACACAAAAGGAAATACACAAATGTTGAAGTTAGAAGAGATTTGAACAATATCAGCTGGTCTGTATCCATTGATGAATGATGTGCTTTTCTTACGATATTCTATGCTCACTGTGCAAGTGGTGCCTATAACATTGAACTGCAGTACCTATGGTTTTACTCTTAGGGCCTAAAGTTCTGTAAAGAAAAAATGGGTCAAATAGATTTAGTAAAATCCCTAGATTTTTAAGAATTGATTTAAAATCCACACGTTCTCAGAGAATTCACACCAAAAAATGTTACCATGATATCCGAAGTTTGGGATATTTGGAATTTATCGACAGTTGTATAAAGAATTACGAACCTGGTGAGAACATAACAATCGATCAACAATTATCGTTGGGATGAAAATTAAGATTTTGTCTCTTTTCTTATTTTTCTCGTGTCAGATTTTGTCTTTGTCTTTTATCCGTCTCTAACAATGTTATTATTTGGTTTCTATTTTATACTATTAATATTTTGTTTTGCTGATATATAGTCATATGCTATGTAATTTTCATCAAATAATCTGAAAAGTTAACTCAACTGAATATTAGTCTTGATAATATTTAATTTTATGCGATTTATTTAGCGGTGTCGAAATAACACCGGCGGACGGTTAAGTGGATTCAAAATGACGGACGTTCTAGTGTTAAAGAAATTAACCGTATAAAATAAGAAAATAATTCATACCGGAGATAAAATTATGACATGACCAATTCGTAGGAGTATTGTGGTATCACAACACGAGTAGTTTTCTACACTATCATTTTAAATTTGCAGTGTCTAGATTATTAAACGTATTTACGATTACAAAATGTTCGAATAAATTACTACGATTTTTCCTCACGTAGCAATTTCCGAACGTATTGAAAGGGTACAATTCCATAACATTCACCTGAACACTTACTTGAGTCGAAAACAACCGCAAGGAACAAGAAAAAGTTTAAAAACAACCCAAATTCAATCATAGATTTCGAATAACTCTCCCGACCCAGCCATATTTATTCTCAAAATCTTCCGCATCAACAAAACATCGAGAGCAGACGTCTCATCCTTCAGAAATTTATGTCCATGAAGGAATCATGTTAGAAATGATATCATTATATTCCGAATGTAAAGAACTTTCTGGCTCGTAAATCATTCCCTGGGATTCTAAAGTAGAACTGTAATCACCGTGATTGATGATCAAGTCGCTCTCCTTAGCCCTGGCGGAGAAGGCATCTCTCTTTGGAGCCGAAACCCTCATCGTTGCTGAACAATCTGGAGGTAAAATATGATCGAGCCCTCGTTTGAATAAAAACAGGTTGGATTTTTCGGAGGATGAAGATGTCGGTGGAGGACACGGGAAATGAGGCTTACCTCCTTTCGTCACAGAGGGTAACTTGCACATTTAATAGCTAGTTGGGAACTGGAGCAATGTTTTTGTTGGGGAAGTTTACGGTAACTTTTTAGTGGGGATGCCAACAAATATATCAAAGAACTTGCGATGTGTAACTTCAATTTATAAAAAGTAATACTCTATACGCTTTGTAAAAAAATACCAAGTACATAAATTGTGCGTACATTTTCTTATAAACTGTGTGTAAAATTTTTTTAATATAAAACATCTACATATATAATTCTCTTACGTGGCTCACGAAAAAGACATTATTTGTAAACGCATTTTGGCAATATTGTACGTTTGTTTGTTTATCGCGAAGTCTCGCGCATCGATTGAATTTATAGCGTTATCGGATGAAATTTTATTGAAAAAAAAAAGGAAATTTTAATGAGCTGTTGCAGTTAGTTTATAATAGAAATCAAAGAAAGCGGATGATCTTTTCAGGGCCATTTAAAAAACGGTCCTTTTCAGGGTCAACAATTATAGTTCAACAAGACGCTTGCACTACAACTTTCGGCAACAAACTCAATGAAAAAGTGTGGGTCGTTTGAGTGCTGGGAAAATGTACACACAAACAACATGCTGGGTATTCAATTTCCAAAGCAACGCTCACATTTCGAGTCAAATTTGCACAAAGTTTTCATTTGAATTCTGATTTTAGAGATACTGTATATATTTTTTCTGTAATACAGCAAATTTAGATTTGAAAAACATTTTTTTGGTAACATATTTTGTAAACAATCCCTTCTGCTAGGACACATGTATTCATTGAGGCGAGCGAAGCGAGCATAGGTTCGCGCAGCGAACCAATGAGGATTGCGAAGCAATCCTCCGGCGGTTGGCGAGCGTTAGCGAGCAGGGGGCAGGCCCCCTAGTGTTTAAATGTTTTTTTATAAATTATGTGTAATTGCGTCTCTATAAATTGTGTATAAAAGTTTTTATCAATTGTGTGTATGTTTTTATAAATTTTGTGTAAATTTTTTTTATAAGCAGTGTGCATATGTTTTTAGAAATTGGTGTAAATGTTTTTCGTAAGTTGTGTTCAAACGCTTTTTAAATATATATCGTGTGTAAATGTTTTCATGAACTATGTGTTAATTGTTTTTTAAATAACTGTGTGTAAATGTTTTTTATAAATTGTGTGGAAAATATTTTTATAAATTGAGTGTAAATATTTTTGGTATAAATTGTGTGTAAATGTTTTTATACATTGTGTGTAAATGTCTTTTATAAATTGTGTGTAAATATATTTTTTTGTGTAAATATTTTTATTAAATTGAGTCTAGATAAAAGTTATTTTATATTATGTGTATAAAATATGCTAAGTTTATAAAAGTATAATAGGACGGTGTTTCGTGTGCTCTCTCTTCAATGGTTAAAAAATTTGTTTTGATTCATTAGATTGCTTAACGAAAGTATAGAAAACAATCTCAATCCAAACAAAGATTTTTAATAGTATATTAAATGTGATATAGCTAATTAATAAATTTATACACGCATTTCGAAAATCACTTAGTTCACAACATAAGTTATGCTATGATATATTGTTTTATATATTTTTAAATATAGTAATATTTAAGAACAGAAACGAAATCAACGCTGTTGGCTTTTAACTAATAATGCAATTTTGGTATAATCATAAATCTGTCTAAATAACAATATTCCCTCAAAAGGGAAAATATTACTCTAGGAGTACTTCTTTTTATATTTGAACATTTTGTACACCTTTTTTATTTTCGTATGCTCTACTTTAATATTAGAACTGCTATAGCTTGGTTGTTAAAGCAGAGTATTAGCAACCGGAGGGTTGTGAATTAGAAGGTCTTTCCAACAAAATACTGCCGTTTACGGAGACGCTGGTACACGTTAAATATGTCATGGCCACAATATCTCTAATGTTTGATTTTCAAGTTTTATTTGTTTGGTTTCCAAGCTATGGCTGTTAAATTACACGAAACAAACAATGACTACACTAAGCCTTTTGAATAATTTCTAGTCCTTGTATTGAGTTCATGTATTCTGTTCCTGCAAGTATTTAGAATGCAACGTAACATTACATTTTAATATTAATATACATAGATCAATTATTGAAAAGTTAAACGTGCTCCATTATGGCCTTATAATAAAACGATAATCGTTTTGTTTATTTATTAAACAATCTAAAGTATTGTGCATTTAACAATATGACCATCATAATTTTATCTCAAAACGTTTTTCTTTGATAAAATAAAGCTCACAATCGAGTAATTATGACTAAAAATCTATCAACCCTTTTGGTGAAGGTTTAAGTGAAAATGATGTATTAATGTGATATATAATGCTTCTTTTCTTATATCACTAACATAATTACTCGGCATTACTCGGTGTGAATTGGCAAACTGTAGTTTGTAAAAGTGAGGAGGAATAATCAGTAATATTTTCCATCAAAAAATGGCACTATCATTTAAGTGTCAGGAAGCAAATTTTAACTGTTTTCAAGTAAATCCCATACTTGTATATTCATCCATGTAATAGATTTCACATGCATCACACTCCACAAAGGTAACAAGATAAATGTATGATAAAGGTAACTATTACAAAAGGTTAGAAATGCCCCCTCTTTTAAGTTCGTTTCCAGTAAAATTGTAACAAGTCCTTTCTTAAAATACCGATCTACGGCGAACAATCTAGTCCCACTGATAGATTTGTATCAATAGTTCTGACTTGTGACATTATAGCACTAACAATGCGATTTTTTCGAATATCGTCATCTGTAAGGGAAAGGTGACAAAATATTTTGATAACATATGCCCATGACTAATTTTTAAAAAAAATACGTTTCAGTTAAAAAATTTAGTTAGTGGCAAATGAAATAAAAAAAAAATGCTATAAAATTAATTTATTCGGTACAGACAAAGCAAAGTTAATCCATTATCGACAAGTATTTGATTCGGCATTTAACGTGATCCTAATATCACACAGATTTGCTTCCTCAGCAAAATCAAATTTTCGACGAGAAAAATCGTTGAAGAACCTTTTGCGACCCAACAGGTCAAGAACGACACCAGCATCTTGAATGAAATCCGTACCAAGGAGTGTACAATTTTCTTTTGAATGGGGTAATGCAATAAAGTTTGTCTTGATGACTCTTCCTTCAAGTCGTATATTTACACAAGTTGTGTAGGCGTCAACTTCATTTTTTCCTCCGTCAGCAAGTGTTATAGTGAATTGGGTCTTCTGAAAGTCTGCACCGTCTTGTTTGAGAATTTGATATGAAAGGTATCCAACAATACAACGACTTTCTCCGCTATCGGAACATGCAGTACCCAAGAGTCCGTTTACTGTAATATTCAATAGAGCTAATTGAGATGACTTGGCTAAACAGGATTGGAAGAGGACATTTCCAACTCGTGGTGAAGAGTTCGTGCTAGATGGACTGCATTTTGGACAACGAGATTTGATTACACCGGGTTCACCACATCCATAACAGATACGAGCAGATCTGCTTTCTTGGGCATCAGAGCTGTGTTTATCATTTCTGGGATAAAAATTACTCTTCTTCGTAAAAGGTGGAGGTCTGGAAGTTTCACCTTTCGTACTAATACCCTTTTTCTTGACTGATGGCATGTCACGTTTCAACGTAGTTCTCAAATTATCATAAGCATCCAGCTTATCTGTTAAGTCTTCGGGTGAATTCCACTCCGTCCATTCGTCGATGAAATGATTTTTGAAGTCCTCCGGTGTTTTCTTCTTAATTTGATCTGCTGTAATGATGGATTTCAAGTCTTCAAATGTCTTGACGTTTAACGCCTCCAACCATCCTTCAAAATAGTCTCGTAGCTCGAAGTAAAAATCTCTATATGTCCCTTCAAGAGACTTCCTGTGCGTTGTGAACAATTGTCGGAACTTCTCAGCACTCAACTTATAGCGTTTCAGTAGCATGGTTTTAATGTGCTGATACTTCCTCGATTCTTCATCCGATTCTCTGGCTATTAGCTTAGGCACTTCTGCAGGTAATATTCCAATCACGTAGGCAACCCACATAGTCTCTGGCACTTTCAAGAACTTTAACTGCCTTTCGAAAATATTCAGATATAATGCAATATCCCTTCTTTGGGATCAAAACTTGAGATAAGTTTCTTCAGTTGATATTTTGGGATGTCATCATCCGTCGTATGTGAAATTCCGTTTTCGATGCAATTCTTCTGAGCTTCAAGATTCAATCTCAACTTCTACAGTTGATATTTTCTTTCTTTATCCAGTTCTGCCTGCTTTATGCCTCTCTTTTCTTCCTCTTCTCTTGTCTTTATATCATCGACAATGTTGAACAACAGGGATTTCACCATGTCTTCTTTATACTTCAATATCTGTTCGGTGATTTGTAGAATTCTAAGACCCTGGCCCAAGACCAAACCCATTTCTTCGGCCAAAACCCTCAAGTCTTCCTTCTTTGCTTTGGCAAGGAAGGCCATTTTTGGAATGTTCGAATTTTACAGTTGTTTCACAAAATTGATGTATTTTATACTTTTATACGAAAGAGTTTATAGCACACAAAATTTTGTCCCTATATAAGAATTGATAAATAAGTCACTTTTGATTTTAATTAAAAAAACGCTTTCGGTTTCATTTCAGAACACTTTTGCTTTCAATTTAAAAATAACACTTTTAATTTCAATTTTTTTTATGAACACTTTCGGTTTCATTTCAGAACACAGAACACTATTGCATTCAATTTAAAAATAAACACTCTTGATTTCAATTTTTAAAAATGAACATTTTCGGTTTCATTTCAGAGCTCAGAACACTTTTGCTTTCAATTTAAAAATGAATACTTTTGTTTTCAATTTTTAAAAAATGAACACTTCTGGTTTCATTTCAGAGCACAGAACACTGGTTTTTAATTTAAAAATTGACACTTTTGTTTTCAATTCTAAAAAATAGGAACACTTTCGCTTTTGATTCGAAAAAAGAACAGAAGCAAACAAAACTCAAAGACCCTAATGAATATACTAAACACAGCAAGTATGATTGTTTACATTTACACAATCTTGAATACAAAACACTAGAATTAATTTATGTAAAAGTAGTAAAACTATCGTTTAAATAAATTTCAATGCGGTGTGAATTTTACTAAAAACCGTCACTTTTGTTTTTCATGAATAAAACTAAAACTTCGCATGCATTAAACGTTTTAAGTTTATTAGTAAGCATGCCTGGTTTCCAATTAACAAAAAGCTGGGGTAAGCTGTATTTACATAAATTCGAAACCAATGGCTGGTGATGTCTGTTTACCATGTGGACAGGTTGTCCAAAAACGAATTCAGTTCAAGATTTCTAGTGAACGGGTGTTCATATCTGCTTCTGGTTTTACCTGAAATAAAATTTCGAGTCTGCTTGGAACCAATTATTCGGCCCCACATTAGCGCCATTTTGTAAGAGATGGGGGTGTTTACAGTTATCACTGCTCAAAATACATGAAAGAAAACAGGACTTTAACCTAAGTATTTATTTGAAAAGTTATTTACACGAATTACATGTATAAAACAGAGAAAAAAGAATAATTTTTACAGAGAGGGGTTCCAAATTAACTTCGGACATAGCACATAGCACATGCAACTCCGTTGGCAGTTCATTGCAGACTAACTAATTGGAATGCCTTCCGCTACGGGGCGCCACAGGGACCGAGAAGGCGAAAGCTTCACTGTCCATTACACTATTCAATTATTCAAAAAAAACAGGTCTACTTTATAACGTTTATAAAAAGAAAATCAATGTTTGAAAATTTTGAGATAGCAAAGTTGTAGAGAATATCTTCAACTCGTAAAATAAGCCACCTTGACATTCTGTCACTATGGCAAATAGTTTTTAATATTTCAAAAGTCCTAGTTCGTATTTTTTAATATTAATAATCGTTCAATAACGGCGAAATTATATAAAAAAAAATTTTCATTCTAACTTACATGCCGCTTTAAATCAAATACTTTGCGACTGAGTTGCGTGTGATAGAAATAAAACATAATTTATTACAATAATAAATATTTAAAACAAGATTAAGTCAATAAAAAACAGCGAAATAAAAAATTTGAAAATTCGCACAAAAAAAGGTTGGTTTAAAGATACTAATTCTCTTGATCCTTTTTAATCTCTTGATCTCGAACAGTTTCCAAAGCTTAGAATTAAAAATTAGAGAAATTTTAAAATACAAAATTAATTCCATGTGAAAAAATCAGAAAATATCACTGGACATGGCAAACTTTACGAATTTCCATTTCGATGCAACATATCGTCTGTCCCAAATATTCTTAAATATTTTATACTTCACAAAAGAAATAAATAAGGCTCAAAATAAAAATAATTAGAATTTAAATTCCGTTAAAACGATTTTAGAAAACTAATTGAACTGCTAACATTACTGGTAAAATAATTCAAGCAATTGCAGTGCTCATTAAGCCTTCCAGATATACCAAAACTACCAAATTATGGTTAATTTAAGAATAGTTACTCAGATGCTATAGTAGCATGACATTTGCCTAAATATACAATCAAAAGAAATTTAAAGTGACGCATTCTCTACGCTAAATTTGTTTATTCAAAAATAGGATGTATTAAAATATGTTGAATCAATTGCATGTTATACTTGTGCAAACAGACACAAAATGAGAGATGGAACGTGAACACTGGACAGATAGACTAACACAACGAAATTCAGTCAATTCTCACAGTGTACAAATTTTCATGAAAGTATATACAACATTTTGATTGTAGTACAGGTAAACACATATGAACAGATGGACAGATAAACACCAAGTGCTCGAAAAGCTGATTTAGCATCAAAACGGATAGATAACTTCAAATGGGACAAACATATTTAATGTACAGACACTCCTACTTTATTTAGATTACCCAAATTATACAATTATTCAATAAATTACGTCACCCCTCAAAAGACGTTTAGAAGAATGAAACTTATAGACTATGAATATGGCATCTACAAGAAAATAACTAAAACGTATTTTATTGAAGGGTGATTAACCAGAAAATATATTCCGTTCCTTATTCTCATCAATGAAACCAATCGCTACTACTGCGGAGACACCCTTCTTATGACGAGAGACCCTAAATGATCATTTAAATTTCAAATTATATTGTTATGTTTAAGCTCTGGGAAGGAATTAATTTTGGAAACGATTGTCAAGGACATTCCCCTAAGAAAGTTTCCTCCATTATGGTCGTCCAGTTTCTTTCACAATCCCCTCTGAACCAAACCTTTTTAATGTCCCTTTTCAAAAACATGATTGAGTTGTTGTAGTTGAATTTCAACTCCGCCTTTTCAAAGTCTTTTGAAAGCTGTGTTCTTTTCTGTTTGTTTCCGATATAATCATATGGTACTCCTGTTTCTTAAGCAACCTCCTTTTGGAAACAGTCCAAGTAGAATAATTATGATTTCTTATGGTTCCACGGCAGCTGCAATTTTCTTGCCTTGGTAAGGTACACCTGGATGGTTTTCGTTTTTCTAGAATCCCCTTTATGTTCCGGAACGCAATTGTGTTAAATCCTTTAATACATGTGTGCCTATTTGTAATGCAGCGTTTGTGGAAGCTACGAAAACCTTGTACATAATTAACGCTGATTAAAATGAATGTCCAAACTTTCCTACTTTTAAGTGAATGTAGGCGAACTCGAATATTAAATACTAATACAATTAATTATCATTCTTCGTAGAAATGAAAAAAATTATAATTAAAACATTTTCCTATATAATTCATTGCGGAAATAATTAAGAATAGAATATTCTGGTAAAGTACACCTGGATTGATTTTATTTCTGTAGAATCCCCTTTATGTTCCGGAACGTATTTGTGTTAAATCCCTTAATACAAGTCTGCCTGTTTGTTTTGCCGCGTTTGTGGAAGCTACGAAAGCCTTGTAAATAATTAACACTGATTAAAGTGAATACCCAGTCTTTTCATTATGTAGGAACTCAAATATTAAGTACTAATGTAATTTAATTTTTTTTTCGTTAAAATGAAACAAAAACATTTAATTAAAGCATTTTTTATACATATTTCATCACGGAAATCAAGAATAGAATATTATGATAAGTTACATCTGGATTCCTTTCGTTCTTGTAGAATATTTATGTTTCGGAAAGCATTTATGTTAAATCCCTAATGCAAGTCTGCCTATTTGTTATACAGCGTTTGTTTAAGCTACTAAAAACTTGTAAATAATTAACGCTGATTACAATTATAATGTTTAAATTTTCTCCTACTTTTAATGAGAATGTAGAATCCCGAATATTAAATACTTACATAATTCAATTATTATTCTTTGTTGAAATGGAACAAAATCTTTAAATTAAATAACATTTTAATTAAGTATGGAATATTCTGGTGGTAATCCTGGATTGTTTTCGTTTTTCTAGAATCCCTTATGTATTTCGGAACACAATTTTGTTTAATTCCTTGATCCATGTGTGTGCCTATTTGTAATGAAGAGTTTGAGGTAGCAACAAAATCTTTATACATATCTAATGCTGATTAAAATGAATGCTAAAGCATTTGTACTTAAACGTGAGTAGGAACTCGAATGTAAAACATTAAAGTATAAATTAAGTAGTATTCCTCGTTGAGAAATGAATCAAAACACGTTTAAAATGACATTTAAATTAAATGTAGAGCATTCTGGTAATTACACCTAGATTGTGTTCGTTTCTAAAACTGGTTTCTCTTCCTGGATGTAATTGTTTTTCATCATTTAATGCACGTGTGTCTATTGAGTTTGATTGAGCTACAATGCTACTAGCTATTTTGCACAAAATTAAAGCATATTAAAATTAATGGCAACATTTTTTGGTTGTTTTATGGCGCAAGAGCCATATTTGTCACTGCTGCACCTGGCACAATACATCTAATAGCTAGTAATAGACATACACACATTGAGAGTGTTACTGGCACAGAAGAGAGGAATACACTAAGGGTGGAATGCACCCAACAGGATTCGAACCTGAGGCGTCTACAACTCGAAAGTTTCTAGCGAAGTGGACATGCCACTGAGCCACGACGGCCTCGTCGAAACTTGTGTTCTTTTATCATGTACCTTGGAAACTCCAATAATCAACAGTAGTTTAAATTAATTATTATTTTTTGTTGAAATGAAACAAGAAACACATTCAAATATATCAACATTTAAAAAAAGTATCGAAATACAATAACAGGATTAATTTTACTTGATGTTGATCCTATATTTTCCTAACTCGTATTAAAGTAAGTATAATTAATTCTCTTAGGGTCACTAGATTTCCGAGCAGTACAGTATTGTGTACACCAATACACTGATTAACTAAATAAACACATCTATTGGCAGAAAATCCATGAATTATATCTATCTTTTGAAATACTGCATTGCCTCTTTCCATAAAATGGAAAACTTTTGAAAGATTCCATTGCTCATTTCCTTATAATAGAATCCCTTTGGAAAGGTTCTATTCGTCAATAAAGTCAAAACTTGTTAGAAATCATGCAGAGAGGAATGAAGTTTGTTAAGAGGGTTAATTGTTCAGTTTTAACTAAATGTATTTTTAATTTCTTTTTAAAATGTTCGTAATTGATATAAAGATCGTAAAGAATCGTTGGTGTACATTATGTTGTATTCCATTTTCTACTTTTCCCCCAATTTAAATTCTGGGAAATGATTGTATATAATAAAAATTGTCTTCATTGAATTATTTTGAGACTTAAGAACTTTGCAAATGATCAACTCGAATATGATTTAGTTTGTTTTAAATTGTGCAAACCAAGACCATTTGTCAACATTTCTCAAAACATTCATGGGAATGAATGTGTTTTGGGGCATATGTAAGGTTATTTTGAAGAGTTATACTATGTGTGCTGTGTTAAAACACGACACTTAATTAGCTCTTCAAAATTCTTATTATAAAATATATCACTCGTTAAATTATTATCAGTACTTATTTGTAAATACATATTATTTCCATTTTTACTTCAATGTATTTTATAACTATAGTGACGCTAATAGATCACATCTAAACCTTATCCCCAAAACAAGTTAAATTTGGATACTATTATCAAGTCAGTATTGCTTAGAACCAAACATTAAGTCAACATACTTTACAACCATCTTTGCAGTAACATTGACATTCAGAAAAAGAACAGTATTAAGCTAGATGTTTTAGTTTTCAATTTTAAGCTAGCAGGTAAAATTAAAGAAACAGATATCCTTACACATGTGCACTAAAAATCACAGCAAACATTGAATAGTAAATTTAACATATGTACTCTTATGAGTGTTAGAAAAATTCAAGTCCGACAGAGAAATTAAAACTTATTAAGCACAATACCGTATTAAATACTTTCTTAGATTTATGTTTATTAGGAATGCTTTATTTTTTTTACTTACTATAAAATTTCGTATTTTAATTCCAAATTTCTGAGCCTGGTCATTAAATTTCATCAGCACAAGCTCTCAATGGAATTGTTGCATCAGTAACTTACTCAAAACTCCTCCAAAGGCACATTGAAATGATGAAATTAACTTTGTTTATTCAAGAGAAGTCAATGTCATTCGTTTCCACTTCTCATGCATATTATTTGCATAAAAATATATATTTATAGTTACGCATGTAACAGACCGTTACGTAAAAAGAGCTTTTCGAAATTAGCTTCCCAAACTCGCTATTTATAAATATGGTGCTGTAAAAAAATTCACAAATAACTTGCGTGCTATAAGTATTTTTTAAAGAATAGTAAAACTATTCAGGAAAAGAAATGGTTTCCGTCATGCGATTTCTGAACGACTTTTAGCATGCGATAGAGTTATCGGGAGAAAAAGGCTTGAGCTTCGATTTTTGGAAGTTAATTATCATAGACAGAAAAAAGTTGTGTTTCAATCTGAAGGCTTTTGTATATCAGACTAACAAGTACAAAATCGATAGTAAATTCTGTTTCAGCGATACTTCTCCGTCTTTGAAGATAACAATCGCTTGTTGCTGCTGTGACACAATAAAATCGTAATTTTTAGAATGGCATTTGAAGTTTCGAATTGCTAAGTTTTAAAATTTCATGACTTATAATGCTTTGAGTTATAGTAGCTCAGACATTATAAATGGACTAATTACATGGAAATCGTTGTTTGTATTAACCATCCTGTTCGTTGTCTCGACGATGTATCTTGTCATTAATAAAATAGATTAGATCTCAATGGGTGAGATATCTCGTCATTAGAATTAAACTGATCAGGCCTTGATCTCGTCATCATCAAAAACAACTTAAGATATCCAAACACGTTCTAGACCCCTTTTTTTTTAAATGTGTTAGTGAAACATTTTAATGATATTTTTATGTTCAGTGTTATTAAACAATAGCATTAGGCTATAAATATTTAAAATATATATTAATGATTTTGTAAAATTGATAGTTATGTTTGAAATTTGAAAGAAATTTGTCAAAAACTTCAAACGTTCTACATGAAATTCTATTCAACCCATTTGAATAATGACGCTACCAAAATAAACTACATGCATTTTTCTAAGGAATAAACTAGAATCAAAAGGATATTTAAATAAACAAAATAGTTTTATAGTCCAATCTCTTATAAGAGATATACAATGACCTTTTTTTAAACACTTTTCAACTCAGCATAATTATCCAAGTTCATTCCCTAGACAACATTATAAAGAAAAAGTTCTCAAAATTTCAAAATTTTACGAGAATTCATCAATAACTCAATGTAAAAATAGTTTTAAGTGTATCGTTTGCTCTCTCTTGTTTCTACTGATTGTGTAAACAATTTTGTTCTTCGATTCTTTTTTAAAATGTTCACACTATTTACAAAATAGAAACCATTTAAACATTTTAGAAACCTTTCAAAAATTATACTTGTAAAAAAAGTAAGTTTTAAATTAAATTTTGACAGGTGTTTGGTCTTTTAACGCCCACTTCCAGTGCTTCCCATACCAACTTCCGGTATCCCAGCTTGATTAGAATCTTAATATATCTGCAACTAATTAACTCAGGGGAAAAATATAATATGCTTTCTAAAGTAAAATAAATACTCTATCAAATACGATAAAAAACGTGTTTTAAAATGGTTGGTCAAAATTGACATTTTTAAAGTGTTTGGATACCTAAAAGACGAGATAACTCGTAATAAGCAAAATTCAATAGATATTAATGGCTAAGATATCTCGTTGAAATCACTTGTAAGTTAAATCGTGAGTGGTTCGCACGCATATATCCGATCTGCCTCTTTCCTGTTTAGCTGGTACCATCTATTACCTTGACCAATATAACAATATAATCTTTCCTAGTAATCGTTAAATGAATAGTCGATATAATTTAGTAATTATATGTCCAATGTGAATTAAAGGCTACTTGTATATACATCATGACGATTATATAGTGGGTATGATTTAACTTTAAATTCAAGTCACATATAAAGAAATTTTAAGTCTAAATAGTAACTCGCACTAATACTTTATGATAAATATATTTATATACAATTAGTACAAGTGGGAACAAACACTAATTTAAATGTTCAATGAAGTACGTAATATTGTAGTAGGTGGATAGGTAATAATTATCTTGTAGTTTTTAGTATATATTGTACCCATAGAGTTTAAATTGTTGATTAACCTTACAAGAGTAGTTTCTACAAAATGTCTATCAACATCTAACCAGTTTTTTTTTCTGTTAATGACGAATAAATCTCCATGAAAAACTGATCATATTTACGTATGCCGAGATATATCATGTTTCATGTATTGCCGATTTTTCGTTTACACCGATATCAATATATGCTCAGTTCTATTCTCATAACGAGATATTTCGTCTATCAAGATGTGGTTAAATTTGCTAATGACGAGATACTTCGTCTAACAAACAGGAGGTCTAAAAATTATAATTTCGATATTTGAGTTTACAATTCATGTCACGCAAGTAATTTCTACTTTGCATTCTATTATTTACCTAAACCATTCACCATTATGTTGTAAAATAACATGAAACATGCTTATTGAAATTTATAGGACATGCAAATTTAAAGCACATCAAATACCTAAACGTATAAAACGCATTTGCGCCTTAAATAACACACTTATCAAATATTCATGACAGCTTCGAGGTAACAATAATTTTCCCACGAATAGACAGAGAAATAAGATCAATATCGATTGAAACCTCCTGATGATGAATTCCACCCGAAGAAGTAGGGAAAAATATATTGCCCATTGTACTTAAGACATGTGAACAATTACCCTATAGGGAGCTGCAACTCCCATTCTAATCAAACCCAGACAGTTCCATTCTAGAATGTCCTTTCAGTATAAGTTGTCGATGGGATAACTATAAAATATAAGGTCACTAATAATGTAATACAGTTATAACAGGATCATGTGCAGACTGTACTTGACATACTATTTAAAATTAAAGCAAACTTATTTTTATTTAATCAAAATCTTTCGTACTTTATGGAGAGAAACATGTCTCGGACTAACAACTTTACGAAGCCATTTAAATGTATTGTCAATACCGGTTGTTTTTGGTTTTTATAGTGCGAATATCATGTTTGGTTAAATCACGCAAATCACAAGGCAGTCAACTTCTAGTAAATAGACATACACACAAGGTAAATTTAACTGACAGATTAGAGAGTAATTCACCCAGAAGGAATCGAACCTGCACTACCTACAACTTATATGGTATTAGCTCAGATATAACGTATGTATAAAACAGAGTGTTGAGATGGTCAATAAAGAAAAGTCAAATGTTATGTCATGATAAATGGGAGGAAAATAAAATAGATATACCTGCAAATCTGTTAACGCTTGAAGTTTTAACACAAGGACATCCGCCATTGCGACTACCCTTAAACGTCCGCCGGTGTCCTTTCAACACCGGTAAATAAATGGCATAAAATAATTGCAATTACTAAATGTTACCAATACGATTATTCAGTTGAGTTAACGTTTATGATTATTTCATGAAATTTACATAGAATATGACCCTAATATACCAAAAACAATATATATAAAAAATAAGTTTCGGATGTTTGGGATAAATCTATCCCAAACTTCCGAAATTACAGCGAAATTGTAGGCTCAAATTCTCTGAGTACGTGTGGATTTTAAATCAAATCTTAAAAATCAAAGGATTTCTCTAAATCTATTTTGACCCATTGTTTCTTTACAGACGTTTAGGCTCCAAGAGTCAGACCTTAGAGACTGCAGTTCAATGTTCTTGACACCACAAACTCCGCGAGCATAGAATATCGCATGAAAAGCACATTGTTCATCAGTTGATACAGACCAGCTGATATCGCTCCAACATCTGTGCATTTTACTGTGCGTTCGAATATGTAACTGTCGAGGAAAAGTAACCACGAACAAATGAAGAAATGAAATTTCATTGACTTTTTGTTTCCCACAGTTACTCGGACAACTACTTTGACGTAAAACAAATCTAGCAGCAAATCTTCGTGTGACATTGTCATTATGCGGTATCCATTCTGTGCCGTCCCTAGCGGCATATATATCCGGATTAGTTGGGATATTATCAGTTTCATCTGCACTTTCTTCTGATTCTTCGCACTCACTTCCATGTAAATTAGGGTATCGGAATCGAAATTCGAATAAAAGAGCTCCCCGCCATCCAATTCATTTTCAGCAAGTTCTCACAACAAATTACTAGCAATTTATTCAGGATTTTGACCTTCTGTTTATTTTATAAGCAGATGAAAACAAATGTTAACGACAAAACACTTAGACCCAATCACACTAATATAATTTATTCGTTTCTGCTATGACTGTGATTTCTTTTCAAAGTCAAACAGATGTACCATAAGAATTTTTTTGATTAGCCAATAATGTTTGCTACTCAATGATCTTTTATTAAGCTGATCGGAAGGTATTTAGAGTGATAAATTCACTTGGTGTCGAAACGACACCAGTGGACATCCTAGGTAAATTTAGCTGTAAAACTTTTACAAATGAATCTAGACCAACGAAAGTTCTACAGTGTATTCATCTTGAAAAAATGATTTAAAGTCACCAAAAAATTTCAAATTCAATTCACAATTGCAGAAAGAAGAACAAAATAAACAGGCTCCGGTGTAAAATCGACACCGACGGATGTTCTAGTGTTAAGTAATATGAGTACATTATAATAAAAGCTGTAGATTTCTGTATTAATAAAATGCTGATTGCTGTGGTCATATTGAGACATGTACTACAAAATGTAAGTTGATGTAGAGGTCTTCCGGAATAGTTCAACATTCATAATAACAAAGAACGAAAGAGATAAACATTTTCCCTTAATAATTTTTAAAACAATCGTAACCCGAAGCATTTAAGAATACAAAATTAAAGTATACTAATATAAAAAGAGCAGTACTTTTATTTAAATGTGAAAGGAAAAGCTAAGTTAAACTTAACTTTCTTAATTTTAATAAATTCAAACTTAGTTCTTCAAAACACAATTTCAACTTTAATAATAATAATTTAATAATAATATATAATTCATGTAATGTATTTGTTTTCGTTGCATTGAATATTGTCATTGAATTTATTTGTACCTGTATTTGAAAATATCACACATGTTCAGAAGAATCAGGGATTTCTACATCCTAATCGTTCTGGTGGAAAGTCTATGCACCAAAATTTTCATAACGAATATTACAGCTTTTTTAAAACCAAAGTATTAAAAATTAATGCAAACTTTTTCTGATTAAAATATTTATGCATTCTGAACATTTCGGTCAGGTAATGAAACAGTGCACAGTATTAAATGTTATGGTATTGAAGATAAATTAAACAGTTTTTTTATTTAAACAAATACTGACCTGTCTCAAATTTCTTTAAGTCAAGCATTTCTTTCAACCCTTAGAATAACAACATTTTATTGTATTATATTCGTATTGCTAAAATGGATTCTTTAAATTGGTTATTACGAACAATATGTTTGTAAAATTGTGCTACTCCGCATATGTAATCCAGAAGCTGATTACTGTCTATTTGTATTGATGACCAATATGGTTGCAATCAATTAATTTACCGAAAGCGTTTATTCTTTTTAAATCGAGAAGCTGTAGTATTTCAAATATAAACGAATATTTCTTTAACTAGCGATCAGATCTGATATCAGTTCTAAATCTATAGGTTAAAGCTACAGAAAAGTATGTACGTATAACTGAAAGATTTAAACATATTCCCAGGATAAGGAAAATAAAAGAAAAATTAGAAGTTAGTAAAACTTAACATCTTCAAAACTAAGGAGGAAGTAACACATGCAAATCTACATTTAATAATACCTGCTATGTTAAGACGACACCAGGAAATTTTTATTGGGTTTCCTCTTTATTACATTATTGATGAGTTTACTTCTGCTCTCAAATATTTTTTTCTTTCCTGTGATCTGTAGTTTTTGTCCCGAGAATTTGTTGCTAAGACAACACACTTCCACTTTGAGGAATTTACTGTATTCTTTTTGTATCAGCTATTAATGTTTCATCTAAAATCGATACAAATTTTTTTCCGCAACAGTTATAACTGATAAACTATCATAATCGTAATATGAATCTATTATTCTGTGTTATAAAGTATGATGAACATTAGTTAACTATTGACTAGCTTTAATATATATATAGGACTAAAGCATTAATTGTCACTTCGATTCTGAAAACATTCGGATCTGAATCATCCTGGTGGTTGTTTGATGAGGTAACTCGTCATTTGAAAAACTGACCATATATATGGATTATCAAGAAATACCCCCCCACCCCCACCCTAGAAAAAAAATTACCAGTCTTGATCGCGTAATCATCAAAAATCAGCAATATCTTGATGATGAGATATCCCGTCATCAGCAAAACGAGTTTCATCTTGATGAAAGAGATATTTCAATGAAAGCAATTGGTGGTTTAATTCATACGTTTCATTTGGAATCGTTATGATTACTACGTAATATTTATAAATAATAATAAGTATTTATATTATAAAATAGTGAATTATAAAAGTAGTATGTAACACTGGTTTTAAGCTTACTATTAGAGTAGAATAGGCAAATTTGGAATGAATTATGGTTTAAGATTTAATTATTTTGGTCTAAACTTGAATATCCTATATTGATGGTATCTGTGAATATACTGAACATTATTCTTGTTGCGATCTTAAGAAGAATACGTATATGTTGCAATGTGCATTCCTTTAAAATATAATATTTTTTTAGTATCATGCTAGAAATCTATAGATGCTTACTTTACAAAGCATACCACTGAGCTCCCACGGTCTAGTTCACTTATATCAATGCATGGCATTAAAATACATGAATTTCAATGCATGTTATACAGTAAATAATAAAAAATATTACTCAAAGAAAGCTATAACATACGTGCTCAAACTGAATTCTATTTTTTTCCGTCTAGGTTTCAAATAAAATAGTTACATAACCGTCTATAATATTCTATAGCATATAATGTTCTACAATCTGATTGTTTGATACATGATAAAGAAAAACGTTTTAATACGTATCAGAAATACATTTTTACTGATACGTAGGTCCCATCAAGTTGAGTCATTGGAGGTTAATTTCAAAATTGTCGATTTATTCAAGAGTTTAAATGATAATCAATGAATAAATATTAAAATATAGCTTGTAAAATATACAAAATGTTAACATCGAGGTTTCCCACACATTCATTTGTACAATTGATGAAAAATAAAAAATAGTTTTGAAGAAAAAAAAATTGATTTCACCAGAACTTCAAAGAGATTATGTATCCTGACTAAGTAAAGGACTGGAATGAAATATTTCCTTGTGGCTCCTAATTTGTTGGAAATTTGAAATTGAGTCAGTCTTTTTAAAAGTTAAGTGGCTCAGGTCTATTTGTTACTGAAACAGTAGAAGATACTGATGATGACAAAAAAATGTTTTTTTTTTTGAAAATTATAAGACTGTAACGTCGTGGGTATAGTTTGCGTGGCGAGTGGCTTGAAGATAATTAAAATGACATTTAAAATTACAACACATATAATTAATTATAGAAGAATACATATAAGTTAAAACTATTTCGAGGCTAATAGAGATTGTACAAAATAGGTTTTCAGTCCCGCGGTTTCAACTGGAGCAGAGTCGTCCAACGTCCGCTCACGTTTTTGCTTCCCATGATTATCCTTTTCTCGAGAGAAGACCCCACACGTTCTTCCAAAGCTGATATCGCCCAAAGAGAAGGGGATACCCCCATACGGTCATAAATTCATGAACCACCATGAAAGCTGTGGTCAGAGAGACCCCTACGGTGACGCTACAAAGACATGCATGCGGCACTAATTTTTCGCGTTCATCAAAAATGTTTTATTTATTTAAAGTCGCACAAATTTCCAACATTATACATGAGCTGAAACATCTCAAACACACTATTCGATTGCTCAAGTGTTTCCACGTAAGTAGGTAGGTATTTTAATTAACGTCTTACTGACGCAACACAACGGGCTATTGGTGATGATCCGTGATCAAACCCGAAGGGAAAGATCTTGCGAAAATACCACGTAATTTTCAACCACGGTTATACAAACATCACATCATGCTATAATGGGAAATTTCAGACATTTAAGACATGTTTAAATTGCACCATTGTTAAATTGCACCACATTTAATGTCTCCTTTGTACACGCCGGTCTTAGGTTGGACCTCCGGTTTCTAATCCGTTACTCTTTCAAATATGCTGCTTTAGCCCAAAATATTTTCAGGATCTTTCCAAATGTGTTCCAGTCTAATCTTTGTGTTACACGGGCCAAACCTGGACAAGCGACGCCAATGCTTTCTTTCGACAACTAAACGGCAAATGCTTACAAGAGGAACGTTTTCATTGATACAGAGAAAAAAAATACTCCCGGGTAGTTACTGAAACCGAACCTTCACAGTTTATAACTCTTAAGAATAATCCGGGAAGGGCGAATCAAACAAATGAAACTTTTTAACCACTTGGGTACATATTAGTTTAAAAAAAGTAGTTCGGATTATTGTTTGAACTTTAGTTGCTGTTATATTTCCGTATTAGAGATCCCACAGTTTCTCATCTCCGCGTTCATTCCAAAAAAGAATGTCTCTTAACACAGCCGTATAAATATTTCTATGTATGAAGTCAGATTAAATAAAGTGTATTTTTGTTGAGAACTATTGAAAAATTTTATTCAAGGAGAGTCTTGTAACATCAATCCCTCTAGCCATGAACAAGAACGTACGTGTTTAAATTTGTCCGACTTTGAATGAAGAATTAGACTCGTCATCCGTCACATAGGCGAAAAAAAGTGCATGCCGAGTCGCAGTCATCAAATGTTCCCAAGGAGTTCAAGCTCTTAAAAAACATTCAACTCTGATTATATAACAATAGCTGAAACTTTACATTTTGTATGCATAATGGTCATATCAATTACCACTAAAAGCTTAACAGTACACGCATCGGATCTCATGGGATTAAAAAAAGTATTTCTGAAATTTCCGCTTGCATTGATATTTCAGGAAATGTGCAGAATGTTTTCCGAGAGCTTGATAATGTAGTTCTTCATAGCAGCATGTTTATCAGACCTTCACTTCCTTTCGTCTGGTAGTCTAGACTTCATGGACAGCGTACTGAGGCTAGAATAATAAAGCATGGATTCCCTTCTGAGTTTTCTTTATTCATGCCATTAAAGTAGCTTACAAGTTCTTTTCCCAAACAACATATGTTTGAATTTACCCATCGTAGTGGTCCTAATATTTACTGATGCTTAAGTTTCAAAATTCCCTGCATGAATTTTAAGGAGAAGGTTGGCAGTTCTTTTTTATAATTTTATTTTGAGGGAGGAGGGCAGGGCCATATTTGGAAATGTACGTCAAACATTACACACAATATCAAGTAACAGATATCCATCGACGAGAGAAATACACTCAGGAAAGATTCGAGCATGACAAAGATTAGAACTTGCGCCGCCTACAACTGCTAGCGCAGTGGATATATCGACAGAGTAGGGGTATGGAGAAAAAGGGAACAGAAAATATTACCGTGTAAGGGATGTGTGTAGTTATGATGGTGAAAAACTACTTTTGATATTAATTCCACAAATGAATGTTGGAAATCCCTATTTTATAAGTTTATTTTTATATAGAGAGAATGTTGTGCCAGAAACCTCATAATTGGTATGAGCGATGATGCAGCTACCGGAGAGATGAAGAAAGGTTACTGAACAAAACGGCACATGCTATATTGTTTAAATGTAATTTTTAGTAAATAAAATACTTGTTCTTCAAATTTTGTCAAAAAAACGGGGCAAACTTTTCCATTAACTCAATATTTGAACACCTTTTACTAGTCACCACCAAACTGCCATAGCGCTGATGGCTATTTAGGCAACTCTTCTACATCACTAATACCATTTGCAATCTACGTTACGAGCTTCACCTTTTGCTTTTCCTTCACAAGCTTATTCGATAAAAGCTAGTTTTTCAGTTCCGTTAGTTGAAATAATTTCAACTTCGAATAATCATGTAACCTTTTTTAAAAATAAAAGCTAAGTAAATTGATATTTCAAGAGATATTAAAGCTAATTATTAAATGAGAATTAATTAATTATTTACTTTGTGTGTATAAAACACTATGGTGCGTAGATAGAACTAGGTCAGAGTGACTACCGATGATATAAAGCTCATAAAAAAACTAAACTAATTGATGCGCATAAAATTGTTATAAAAATTTCTGACATCTATTCAAAACATTACACAAACTACATAAAGAGGATACACAGAACTCACAGAAATACGCGCACTGAACTTTGCTCACACATGCCCACAACGACGTTTTAACCGAAATCTTCAACTCTAAGGATTTTAATCACATACGATGAAACCCGATCTCCAGTGGTGTCTCAGTTTCACACCTTATTTACAAAATAGTACAGCAATAAGAAAGGGAATAAGTAGAAAAACAGCGGCAGGCAGAAGCCTCCATTAACAATTCTACTAAGACAAATGCATTTATTTGAAACATTTGGTATAATTTTGTAAGCTATTGTGTTTTTGTGTGCTCCAAGTCAAAAATAAAAAATATAAAACTCGAGAAAAAGCTAAAAGAATTTTCACGCATAACTTTTTTAACATTTCTTTACTATTTGAAACATTACATAAACCAGATAAAAGCAATGGTATTATGAACCTTCAGAAAACGCACTTTGAAACCAGTTAACAAATCCCCACAACGACATTTTAACCCTGCACTCTTCTAAGGATTCTAATCTACCACGATGGAACCTGATCCCCATGGTCGGCAGATGTTCACGTTATTTAGCAAATAAGAGCAGCAATAAGGGAGGGAATAAGGATAACAGTTTCCCTTAGCGATTCGATAAAAGGAAATGTATTGCATGGAACGGTTTATCAGGTAGTGCGTTTTTGGTCTAAGCCTACATTATGAAACTCAAGATAAAGCTAAACGAATTTACACACAATTTTGAACGCTTATTTCTCATCCAAACCAATACAGAACCATGTAAAAACAATTATGCGTTCGCAGAAAAACGCACACTGAACCCAGTTAACAAATCCCCACAACTACTTTTTAAACCTGCACTCGTTAACCCTAAAGATTCTAATCTCACACGTTGGAACCCCATCCCCGCGGTCTGCGGTTGTTCACGTTATTTAGCAAATAAGAGCAGCAATAAGGGAGGGAATAAAAGGAAAAACAGCGGCAGGGAAAAGTCCTCCTTAGCGATTCTATTAAGGCAAATGCCTTGCTTGGAAACGCAAATCCGCGTCAGGGCGGCAGACAAAATGGGCAAATGCTATTAGTCGGCAGAGTGGGGGAGATAAAAAGCAATTGCCCCCCAGATATATCCTGGTCCTGGGCTATTGGAGAGCAAAAAGGTGAGAACAATCCAATCAGCAGGACGCGGATGAGAGATTAGGTCGTGTTCGAGACGTTAGTGGTCTGGGAACAAGAAGGCGGAAAGACCTACAAATACGTGAGGGGGGAAGCTGGAGTAGCATGTAAATCTGTTGCTTCGTTAGCGAAGATGATTGTATGAATCACAACAGTCGAACTTCTACCGCCGGCACAACTCATGAATACTTGATTCAGTGGGAGTCCTACATTAGATGGTAGACCTAAACTAATAGATGTCATTTAACACTCATGGTGGTTGTCTTATGAGGTAACTCGTCTCATTAGCAAAATTGACCGGATCTTTTATGACCATGCTATCCTGTCCTTACAAGAAAACTGATCACAACTTGATGTCGTAATCATCAAAAAAAAAAAAAAAACTGGGTTCAGATTTGATATAAAGACATTTTGTGGGAATGCTTTTGTCACTTTTTTTTTCGTGCTTTCTGTTACCAGTTGTGGCAAGCAAAGACAACCCCACTTTATTTAGCAGCCTTGTAATTATGTGAACATATTTTATTAGTTTCTGTAAATAATATTTTTTCATTTTACCATGACTGAATAATTCTAGTTTGTTAGAATAATTTTGATATTTTATAGCATTCAAATAAATTAGCCTGGTTCCATTCGATTTAAAATAAATAAATTAGTTATTTCACTTGAGCCAACTTAGAAAGTCATGTAAACAAATAAATAGTTATGAAGTTGTGGAAAGAATAATCAGTTTTAAAGATATTTTCATTTTAAAAATTCGTTTCGTTAATTTTTTTAATTATTTTCCGCCAGCCTACTGAAACGGTGTTTTTCTAAGAAATTCTTCCTTGGCAACATAAAAATAAAGTACACCAAAAATGCCTCAAAAGCGTTATCAAAAGCGTTTTCATCAAGGCTGTGCCAAAAATAGCAATAGCTTGATGACGACACATCTCGTCTTCAGCAAAATTGGTCAGATATCGATGGACGGTATAACACGTCGAAACCTATTGAAAGATTAGCACGACGTAGTAAGGCTGCAATTAAATTTGTAGAGTATATCGATGGTAAAAACAAATTAGAGAGGTATCACACATCGATACCATGAAGTGACATTGCTTTTCTCATATTCACTGTCTAACAGATGCATTAGACCAGATACGATCGGACACAAATCGTAAATATTCGATTAGTACGCTTTTCAATACTCGATTAAAGCTTTTTACTCTCCGGAAAAGTTTCTAAATTGACATGCATTAGTTTTATATGGATGGCTTGGTTTTTATGGTATAAGGATCCATAAACGCACTGAATGCAAGAGAGAGAGATACAATTTAAACAAATGAAAATTTATAAAAGTTAAAATAAGCTACGAAACTGAAAAAGAGATTTAAAAACATACGTTTATGTAAACAGATGGCATAGATGTGATTTAAGAGACATAAAGCATGTATGTTAAAATTTGTTCACAAAGTTGTGTAAAAGCAAATATGGTACAAATGGAAAAAAACTCATTAAATTTACATTTAAAATACATGTTTAAATTTCGCCTGTTTTTGATTTCTCAATTTTATATCCTTTATTATTTTCACTGTGTGCTTTGGGTTATTTAATTTTGAAGTATTGATTGATATCAGTCATATATATCTGTCACATATATCATAACAATTAAAGTATTACGTTTTACGCATTTTAATTTTTATAAAAACTATAGGGGATGCTATAAACTGTAGAGATATTGATGTATTTACGTATTTAATACGGAAAATGCTACAAATGAGATGATAACTTTAATCTTGAAATTGTACATAAATTTAAAGTAAATGTAGATAATGTATTAGTCTACTTTATATGTAATTGTGTGGAACGATATATACGATATATTTGGTATACGTCAAAAGCTCATCCCATAGTACGATATATTCGGTGATACGTCAAAAGCGTATATGAAGGTAGTTATCAAATTGTGTCATGGAGTGTAGAGTATAGACTTGGATCGATAACTTGCCGTCATTTCAAGAGTGTCAAGGGCATTCAGTAGACGTCTAATATGTCCCACATATTCTAAATGGAAAATTGGTCGATGGAGTCATCTTGCTAAAGCATTCGAAAGACTTCGACCCGGTACACTTACTTTATTTACTTATGCAAGTGCGTCCTCCTTAAAAACTGGAAACTTTATAAACCTTTAAACTCCACGTACATTTACCACGTGCATGACGGTCTTTGGTTGGATCTGGTTACTAACTACCAAACCTTCCGTTAAGTTGTTAAAAATAGCTCACATGAGATAACTGGTGAAAATTACAAATTAAAACAAATATTATAACAGGCAATACAGGGACATGTGGACTAATACAATATTTGACGAATGCTTGTTTGAGAGCAATATCAAACATTAGGCCCGGTGCCCACATCCGGTTTTTAAACGTGTGACATTAAATCCAATGGAGCAGTGCACACATGCCTCCAGCAACGCTGGGGCGACGCACGTCCTACTTGCGTGGAATTTGTACCGCAGTTCCGCACGGCGCAGCACGGTCGCTGCACATGAGTGTCCGTTCTGAAGTACCTTGTTTTTATAAACAAATGGAATATAAATAATAATTAATAAATGGTTGTATCCAGTAACGTCTACTTTGTTTCAAAATATGCTTTTTTACACTAAGTAAGCGAAATAAACACGTTTTCTTCGGTATAATATTTATCGCAAATGACACGAAATGAGTACTTACGTTATTTCACGGTTATGTGTGCATAGTTGGGATTCGGTGCCACAGTAGCGCAGCACGTTGAAAAACCGGATGTGTGCACCGGGCCCTACTATTGCATCAAAATGTTTCTCCATAAAAATGAATTCATATGAATACATCAGCATATAAATCGGTCCATACAGGAGATTAGTTTTTCTGTGAGCACTGCTCATGGAAACTGTTTTGTTTACTTAAAAAATATAATAAAGTTTTTTTGGTTTAGGTAATCCTAACAAGTGCAATGACTGAAAAACAAAAACTTAAAAAAAAAAAAACCACCTTAATTCTAAATACTTTATTGAAACAAACTACTTTTAATGCTATTCAAATAAAATTAACCAAATTGTATGCTATATATTTATTTACAATTACTAGAAAAACAAATATTTCCAAATACGAATTAAAAAGAAACTCCACATATCTCCTGTGGATTCACAGTCCTATAGAAACTATCATTTACCGGGAGTAAAAACCCTTTTTTTTCTTTCCTTCTTTCTACAACCTTCTTTCAACATACATCCTCGCTATAGTTCGAACATCGTCTATCCCTCCTGCAAATATCCTGCCGAGATTTTTTTTAGTTCCTACGGTCCAGAGGCTTTGCCGTAATTAGATCGCTTTGAAGTTAAATTATAGCGCTAGAAGTATAAAGGAATTTTGTGGGCGATTTGTCCACGGCCGCAGCCAAAGTACACAGCGTAGAGAGATCGCCGCCTCTCTTCTCGATAACTTAAAAGGATAGATGCTACCGGATAAAGAAATGGTTCAATAGGGTCGTCATGCAGGGAAGCGCTCTAGCTTTTAGAGACGGATCATTTGATAGGAGAATAGAAGGAAACCTGAGCACACACGAAAGACTAAAGGAGATATTCCTTTATCTTCACGGTTCAATGTATTTTGTTTCTTTACTGAGAATTGTTGTCATTTTTGGTGCGCAGTTTACATAATTTCTAATTTGAAGAATAATGATCAGAATAATTTAAATGTTCAATAGAATTGGTTGATTGGTATTGGAGTTTTATGGTGCAAGGGCTATATTTGGCCATGCTGCGTAGAGACACAATGTATTTTACAGTATCAAGTAATAGACACACACAGTGACAGTTTCGAAGAATAATTTAAATGTTCAATGGAATTGGTTGGTAGGCATTGGGGTTTTATGGTGCAAAGGCTGTATTTGGCCATGCTGGGCCCAAACAAAGCATACCATATCAAGTAATAGACACACACAATGACAGTTTCGAAGAATAATGATCAGAATAACTTAAATGTTCAATGGAATTGGTTGATAGGCATTTGGGTTTTATGGTGCAAAGACTGTATTTGGCCATGCTGGGCCCGAACAAAACATGCCATATCAATTAATAGACACACACAATGACAGTTTCGAAGAATAATGATCAGAATAATTTAAATGTTCAATGGAATTGGTTGGTAGGCATTCGGGTTTTATGGTGCAAACACTGTATTTGGCCATGCTGGGCCCGAACAAAACATGCCATATCAATTAATAGACACACACAATGACAGTTTCGAAGAATAATGATCAGAATAATTTAAATGTTCAATGGAATTGGTTGGTAGGCATTGGGGTTTTATGGTGCAAACACTGTATTTGGCCATGCTGGGCCCGAACAAAACATGCCATATCAATTAATAGACACACACAATGACAGTTTCGAAGAATAATGATGAGACTAATTTAAATGTTCAATGAAGTTGGTTGGTTGGCATTTGGGTTTTATGGTGCAAAGACTGTATTTGGCCATGCTGGGCCCGAACAAAACATGCCATATCAATTAATAGACACACACAATGACAGTTTCGAAGAATAATGATCAGAATAATTTAAATGTTCAATGGAATTGGTTGATAGGCATTTGGGTTTTATGGTGCAAAGACTGTATTTGGCCATGCTGGGCCCGAACAAAACATGCCATATCAATTAATAGACACACACAATGACAGTTTCGAAGAACAATGATGAGAATAATTTAAATGTTCAATGGAATTGGTTGATAGGCATTTGGGTTTTATGGTGCAAAGACTGTATTTGGCCATGCTGGGCCCGAACAAAACATGCCATATCAATTAATAGACACACACAATGACAGTTTCGAAGAACAATGATGAGAATAATTTAAATGTTCAATGAAGTTGGTTGGTTGGCATTTGGGTTTTATGGTGCAAACACTGTATTTGGCCATGCTGGGCCCGAACAAAACATGCCATATCAATTAATAGACACACACAATGACAGTTTCGAAGAACAATGATGAGAATAATTTAAATGTTCAATGAAGTTGGTTGGTTGGCATTTGGGTTTTATGGTGCAAAGACTGTATTTGGCCATGCTGGGCCCGAACAAAACATGCCATATCAATTAATAGACACACACAATGACAGTTTCGAAGAATAATGATCAGAATAATTTAAATGTTCAATGGAATTGGTTGATAGGCATTTGGGTTTTATGGTGCAAAGACTGTATTTGGCCATGCTGGGCCCGAACAAAACATGCCATATCAATTAATAGACACACACAATGACAGTTTCGAAGAACAATGATGAGAATAATTTAAATGTTCAATGAAGTTGGTTGGTTGGCATTTGGGTTTTATGGTGCAAAGACTGTATTTGGCCATGCTGGGCCCGAACAAAACATGCCATATCAATTAATAGGCACACACAATGACAGTTTCGAAGAACAATGATGGGAATAATTTAAATGTTCAATGAAGTTGGTTGGTTGGCATTTGGGTTTTATGGTGCAAAGACTGTATTTGGCCATGCTGGGCCCGAACAAAACATGCCATATCAATTAATAGACACACACAATGACAGTTTCGAAGAATAATGATCAGAATAATTTAAATGTTCAATGGAATTGGTTGATAGGCATTTGGGTTTTATGGTGCAAAGATTGTATTTGGCCATGCTGGGCCCGAACAAAACATGCCATATCAATTAATAGACACACACAATGACAGTTTCGAAGAACAATGATGAGAATAATTTAAATGTTCAATGAAGTTGGTTGGTTGGCATTTGGGTTTTATGGTGCAAAGACTGTATTTGGCCATGCTGGGCCCGAACAAAACATGCCATATCAATTAATAGACACACACAATGACAGTTTCGAAGAATAATGATGAGAATAATTTAAATGTTCCATGAAGTTGGTTGGTTGGCATTTGGGTTTTATGGTGCAAAGACTGTATTTGGCCATGCTGGGCCCGAACAAAACATGCCATATCAATTAATAGACACACACAATGACAGTTTCGAAGAATAATGATCAGAATAATTTAAATGTTCAATGGAATTGGTTGATAGGCATTTGGGTTTTATGGTGCAAAGACTGTATTTGGCCATGCTGGGCCCGAACAAAACATGCCATATCAATTAATAGACACACACAATGACAGTTTCGAAGAACAATGATGAGAATAATTTAAATGTTCAATGAAGTTGGTTGGTTGGCATTTGGTTTTATGGTGCAAGGGGTATATCTGGTCATGCTGCGAAGAGACACGAGACATACCATATCAAGTAAAAGACACAGACAATGACAGTTTCGAATAATAATGATCAGAATAATTTAAATATTCAATGGAATTGGTTGGTTGGCTTTGGGGATTATATGGTAGAATGGTTATATTTGGCCATGCTGCGCCAGCCACAAGACATACCATATAGAGTATTATATACGCTAAAGGACAGTTTTAATGACACAGAAGAGAGAAATAAATACAGGAAAGAATGCACCTGAGGAATAGAAATTGAGCAACATACAACTCGGAAGTTGCTTACGTAGTTTGCCTACCCTCTGAGCCACTATGGTTCTGCAATAGAATTGTAAAGGTTGGTTGGCTTTTTAAGTGACTTATGACGCAAGGGCCATATTTGGTTTAGCCGTACCATACACAAGACAGGGTCAAGTAAAAAAATGTAATTGTAAAGGTAGGTAGAGGAATTGTAATTGGCGATACACTGGATTAACACATGAGTTTATTGTTTCCGGTCCAGGATCAAACTAAATGGGAAAGATTCGAACACATATCTACATAATTTTGAAAGGGTGGTTGATTGGTTGATTTTAGAGGTTTTATGGTGGAGAGGCCATATTTGTTCAAGCTGCGCCAAACGTCAAACAAGGTCAAGGAACAAAAGGTGATGGTAAAAATAGGTAGGTATTTAATTAATGTCACACTGAAACAACACAACTGGCTATTGGTTACGACCCGGGATCAACCCCTAAAAAAATATCTCAGGATCACACCATGCAATTTCGAAGCACGGTCAGATGACGAGTTCACACTTGATCTGGCACCCCACTCTCCAAACTTCCACACCATGCCAACGTGAGAACATATGAGGTCACGACGGATATAATGTGCACCATCCCACTTTGTACATGACTGTCTTTGGTTGGATTCGAACTGGGCTGACGCGAACCTGGAATTGAAAGGGAATAAAATTATTTTAAGGTATGATACACGCACACACACGCGTTTCAAATAGAATAAACAAAGAAAGTTATGCTATATAGTGTTAAGTAGTATTTCATTAATTTAGGGAATATAATTTAAAATTTTATAATTTTTCCTCCAAATATATATAATATATATATTGTTTGTTATGAAACGGTACTAATTGAAGAGATTTTTATTTATTACTTTTGAAAAACTCTTATTTTTCTTTGTTTTACATCATTTTTTATACTATGCGTGTGGATACAGAGATAGAGCAAAGAAATAGCATTTTTTTACACACATAAACATACATTTCTCAATATTTTATCTTCAAGACAAATGTTGAAATTTCAAACTACAATAAAAAAATTAAAAATTTCATGTTAAATTGTAAATCAAATTCATGCTAATTTTTTTTGTTTAAATTATTTCATTGATTAAATCAATGAAAGAATTCTAAGAAAAGAAATAAAATTTCAGAAACAATTGATGATGTAAAAAGGTACGATTACACTTAATGCACTAATTAAATTTTATCATGATTTTGTTTTTCTAAAAAATAAAAATAATACAATCTTATAAAAGTGAAGCCATTGTCTGACGTACTTTTTAAAAGGTAAACAATCTAAACAGATATGTGAAGTCTTAAATGTGTTCCTTTACATTAGTTAATAAACCTAATTATGTACCTCTATTGTTAATCAAAACATTTCAAGATAGTTATTCGAAACCTATCTTTGACTCTACTTTCAAAAATCTCTTATTATAATATATTATCAATCAACAAATCTCTTAATATAATCTATTATCAATCTAAAAATCTATTATTATAATGTTTTATCAATCTTAAAATATCTTATTATAATCTATTACCATTCTAAAAATCTCTTACAATCTATTATCATTCCAGATATGCTCGATTGGTGACAAATCTGGGGATCGAGCAGGCCAGAGAAGGGTGGTAATGTGGCCGAGGCTGTCTTGTGACATCCATGCTGTGTGGCCGAGCATTGTCTTGTTGAAATATGGCTCCTGGGAGCCCTGCCATGAATGGCATCACATGATGCTGAAGGACGTACGCTGGGCTGCCATTGTGTCATTAGGGGTGATCGTGTATCGTAAGCAATGACACCCCATAACAACACACCAGCTGTGGGAGCGGTGTGTCGCTGTAAAGCGAAGGCAGGATTGAGGCGTTCACCACATGGCCTCCACACACGAACACTATTGTCATTACTGGTCAAATTAAATCTAGATTCGTCGCTGAACAACCATTCCGTTGCAGTCTAATCCCGTCGTGTACGACACCACTCCAAACGGAGCCGTAGGTGGGTGGATGTCATTGGCAGCACACGTAATGGGCGCCGTGATACCAGATGTCCTTCAGCCAGACGCCTTGCGATGGATCGGAAAGACACAGGGGCCCGTAGTGAAGGTGCTGCCTGTGTCGGGATAGCGGCCAATGTGGCAGTTGGCACTACGCGTGCGTTTCGTATGATGTGACGGTCTTCTCGACGATTGGTCTGTCGAGGGCGTCCTGAGCCTGGTCGCCATGTAAATGACGTATCTTCTGTCCACTGGTCCCAACACCTCCTCACAGTAAAATCAGAACGGCCTACTTGACGAGCTACTCGTCGAGCTGACCACCCAGCTTCCATCATCCCTATGATTCTTCCCCTTTCGAACTCTGACAGCTGCTCATATTGTTTTCGATGGCGGCGTAACGGCATATCTACCTCAGCGTTTCCTTTGCAAAAGATTAAGTACACTCAAACAAGCTCTGCTTACCTGTTTTTTACTCCAAGGAGAATGAAGCTCAACGACCTCTAGTGGCATTACGCAATGCGCAATCACGCTGCATTTCTAATCGTTTGCATATCTGACCGACATGTACCTTCATGCCAAGTTTCATTACGATTCCACAGTTCGATTTCCAAATTTCATTACGATTCATATTTCTTGGTGCTCAAATTTGTTTGGCAATGCGTGTATATTTTTATCTGTCCACAAGATTATTTGAGATTCTGAAAATATGTTTTTCAATGATGAACATTAACCTAATTCGTAATTTTAGAGCACTAGAACTTGCAGATTTAAAATTATTAAAGGTCTTAATAAAATGAGGTACTAAATTTTCCTGATTTTTGTGGGTTTGGCCACTTTTACTCTCATAGCCTCATATATCATCCATTAAGATTTCGACGTCTCTTGTTAATGTATTAATGTCAAGATATCTCATCCATAAGGTTGATTTTGCGACAGACGCCATGTCGAGACAATCAATCACCAGGAGGGCCAACAGCGACACTTTGTCACTCGGTCATTGGTGGGACATAAAGAAATAATTCTAAAATACAAAAAGTTCAAAATCCCACTCTAAAATGCATGTACCAATTAAGTTGTTTGCCATAACTTGACTACTAGGTAAGGTAAAATAATTTTAACTAACGTCGTACTAGAGCAACACGACGGTCGACGTTCCGGGATCAATCAAGATCCAAGGACAACACTACGTAATTTTGAACCACTCTCAGATGATGAGGCAGCACCTGAATTGGCACCCCCACTCTCCAAACTTTCACACCAACCCAACGTGAGGACGTTCGACCACGACAGATTTAAAATGCACCAGCTGTCTCTACACCATACGCTTACAAACATCCATGTACTGATCCGAATTCGAACCAGGAACCCTCCGATCTAGAGGCTAACACCTTAACCACCAGACCGGTTGGTTGGCAACTGACTTCCACGAGACTAGGCATAAATAAATAATTCATAAGAACAAACATTTTAAACCCCACTCTAAAATGCATTTACCAATCCAGCAGTTCGCCTAACTGACTACTAAGAGAACAGCCATTAATCAAAAAGTAACGAAGTCAACATTTTAAATTAACGGGTCCGCCCTAGCCTCACGCTTTACAATGAATGTGTCATCATCGGACAGGTCTAGCGCATGAAAGCAGTTACTATTACACACATACTCACATCTCGCGAATCCATATCAAACACGCTTCCAATCGTAATGTAATGCCTAACCACATGTTCCTATGACAAGGCCGGTAACGCAACACCCTGTCTGCAATGTCGATTTAAATTTCGGAGTTACAACATCGTTTTGAATCCCATAGATTGCTCTGCCGCACCGTCAGGAGTTTTGCGTTATTGAGCGATGTTTAATTAGTTAATTAGTTACATGTATATCTGAGTTTGCGGTACCTGTCTGTCCATGGCTGCAGGGGGTTCAATTCGGGTTTTCGAATCCATCAACCGCAGCTGCGAGGGAATAATCATTATTAAATTTGATGCTGTCTTGCAGGAAACGCTTAATTTTAGCTTAGAGGTTGATGAAAGGGGGAGTTTTAACATTAATTAAGTTGGTCACTCTGTGTCATTGGACGTATTTGCGAAATCCCGTTTTTTCATATAGGTCTCGGAATTTTAATCTTCAATTGTGCCCATGCTACTCTTAATGGATGTCGCAACCTTACATTGACTGACACCTTCGTCATTGGGCTGTGGTGTATCTACACACTAATTTTACATCTTGAGATAGGTAGATAGATATACTATTTGAAATCGCATTGGAGCAACACAAAGTACCATTGGAGATGGTCAGGTATCAATCCCAAAGACAACGCCGCGTAATTTTGAACTGAGGTAAGATGGCGAGGTCATATCTGAGCTGGCACTCCACTCTCAAAACATCCACATTACGCCAACGTGAGGACATTTGAGACCAGACACATTTAACGTGCACCAGCCACTTTTGTACACCACTGACTTTTGGGTGGATTCGAACTTACAACCCTCCGATTGATATTGCGTTACTCTTCCAGCCGGATTACAACGGCCCGTTAAATCTTGAGAAACATGTGAATTTAAGAGAAGAGGCAGTTAATGCAACGCTACTTCACAAAATTGGAAGTTTGTTATTTTTTCTTTAAATATTTACCTTTGGTGAGCCACTTTGTGCCGTCGGAAATGTTTGCGAAGCTTTGTTTTCATATAGTTTCTCCATTTTAATTTTGCAAATATGCCTGTGCTACATAATGGATATTGCAACCTTACATGCTTGAACTGAGGTACACCTACATAAATCTTGAGAAGCATGTGAATTCAAGAAGTATTTAACTTCTACACACTTCACAAAACTAACACTACTTTTAAAATATTGGAGGCATGGATTTTTTGTCTCAAATACTTACATTTAATTAGAAGTTCGACATTTACTGTTTTTAATCTAGTGATATTATCACCATATTTGAAAGACCGACCTAAACTTTGATGCGATTAATTTTTTATAAATAGTTATAATAATTTTGAATTAAGATTTATAAACAAAATACAAATCCATTAAGATTATTAATTATGTATATGTAGACATTAATTATGATACAAAATACGATTGAACTAAACACACATTTTATGTGAGGATTTGTCGGTAAAAAGCTTGAAGCTTCTTGTAAAGCTGATGGCGCTATAATTTTGAACTAGAACATACTTTTCATACGTATTTCGTTTGAGGAGTGTTAGTTTTCATTGCAAATAAATGGCCTGAAAAAGAGGATTTTACTTTCGTTATCTATTATTAGCTTTACAAAAAAGCCTTTCTTCGTAAGTAAAATAATTATTTTCTGATGCTTTGTTCGTCTATGCGTATATCTCTTACACGAAAAATGAATTAAATCGAAATACTTTATTTTTGAAATTGTCACGTACATTTATGCAAACATGAGTATGCGATAAGACTCGTGTGTTCAAAAGAGTTTATTGTAATGTGTAGCTTACGAAAACGTTTCGTTCAAAGATCACTCCAAGAGTGCCAATATATTTTTAAATATGTTATTTGTTTACACATGATTGGGTTTAACCCTCCTGGTGGTTATCTCGACGAGGTTTCTCCGCATTAGAAGAAAACTGATTAGATCCTGATGGACGAGATACCTCGTCGTTTGAATCAAACTGGCCGAATTAAGATTTCGTCGTGATAAAAAAAAAGTTGGCAAAATCATGATAACAAGAGATCTTGTCATTTGTAAGGTAAGTCAAGTCCTGATTGAAGAGACTTCTCGTCAAAACCAATCAGAGGACTTATTGTATGTATGTAAAATTAATTGAGAAAGCATTAGAAATGCAGAGATCCTGCACATTAGCAATCAAGTACATTGTTTTCCTACTCATTACATATTAGGTTGGTAAATAACTTAGTTCTGTTTTTCTGTGGATCAGAATATCTTCTATCCACAATCTCTATTACACAGTGAAAATGCGCAACTAACTAGCTTACGTGACAGGTGACGTCAATTGCATGTAATTTGAATATGCACTCTGGGTAACTTAGATTATTGTGCGAGCTGCGTTCTTGTAAACATAGAAGAAAGGAACTTCCCTTTTCGCCACGTTTTACTTTTTAATTTCAGAAAAGGTAAAGAACCTGCAGAAGTAAATAAAAAGATTTTCAATGTGTATGGGAACGATGCCTGAACAGAATATGTGTGTCATAAGTGGTTCACCAAGTTCCGTTAAAGAGGTTTTGAACTCAGCGACGTGTCCCGCTCCGGTCATCCAACGGAGATTGGCCTAGCGGTAATAAAGGCTACCGTCGGTAACAATTCATCCCAAACTGTACGGGAGATCGCTATGGAACTCAATATATCCCACAAAAGTGTAGAATAGCAGTTGAGATACGTTTATCGTCTCAATGTTTGTTTGCCACACGAGTTTACCGAACACAACTTTACTGTTCGCATTTCCATCTGCGACACGTTAAATAAACACCAGGAAAAATATTTATTTTTGAAGCAGATGCTTACGGGTGATGAAAAGTGAATTGTCTGTGATAACGTAGTTCGTAAAAGATCATTGGGAAAAGTGGGAACCATCACAATCAACCTTGAAGACGGGCTTCCACCAGAGGTAAATTATGCTATCAGTGTGGTGGGATTATAAGGGTATCATTTATTATGAGCTCTTGCCATAAGGCAAGACAACCAACTCAGACGTATACTGCTCCTAGTTAAGAAAAATTGATCAAGCCATACGTTCAAAGCGTCCAGAATTGGCAAATCGTATAGGAGTCGTCTTTCACTCTGATACCCCATACTTCATAAATTACACGGCAGGAATTCTAAAGACTTGCCTGGAACGTTTTGTCTCCTCTGCCTATTCTCCGGACCTTGCGCCCTCGGATTATCACCTATTCCAATCGCTACAGAATTATTTGAACGGTATAAAGTTAGATAACGACGGGGTTGTAAAAAAGTATATGAATAATTTTTTCGTTAGTAAACCTCATGCGTTTTATGAACGTGGTATTTTGAAGTTGGTTGTGAGATGGCAAGAAGTCATAGAAAAGAATGGACAGTACAACATTGATAAGTAGATATTTTCTGTTTTGGGGAAATTGCATTTTATGTAACTCAAAAAAACAAACGAACGGTCTTATTTGTCAACCCAATAATGGAAAGTAAATGTCTCGAAGAATTGATTGAGAGATTAGTCTTTCCCTCTTACCTCAGAAAAATGTTTGTACGCACAGTCATTGTTTTCGTACAAGTAAATGAATCATCACACGTTCACCAACAACTGATCGAATACACCGAATAATTACTCGAACATTCTTTCAAGTTCTAATTAAGCATACAATAGCAGAAACACAGCGTTCTCGGTATCGTAAAAGCCGAAAATAGACATCCTTCGCTTCATTACGATTCCTTTCATACCCTCATAACTTAAACACAGAAGTGGTACTTAGCCTGGCCTCGGAAGAGAAAAGACTGCTTCCTCCATTCAGTCACTCCAGCATGTTTACAAAAGACGGAACCGAACCTCCTGAAAAGGTTAAAAGACCAGGAATCCATAACACGCCGTGTAGCAGGGAATATATCTCTAAACACAACATTTACCATCCGAAATTCGATTTCCCGATTTCTATATGTCTGCACATATCCCTTTGACGGTGGAGAGATTGAAAGGTGGGAGTCTCCCTCCAAGGAAGTTTTATTTCTTTCTTGTTTACCCCCTCCCCTTGGCTAATCAAGTCGGATGGCGTATTCGATAAAACCCGTCACGGTAATAACCTGCGCACCGCAAGGTAATACTTCTCGCGACTGCATTCTGCAGGCACTTATTTAATATTCGCCAAAGAAGCTCTTCGAAGACGCGCGGTGACAAGGCAATTATGCAGATGAAATTCTACAAATCGGGAAATATTATTATTCCGAAGGAGGGAGGATGCTGCGAAGAGTAAAAGTAATAAGGAATGCGTTCGGTTTTATGTGCAGGCCTGCGTATCGAGAAAGCGAGGTGGTCGGATAAGTAATAAAGAGAATGCTTTCTTATAATAAAATGCCTCGGTTAATTTATTCGAGGGGAAATAAAAATTACGTCTCCTCGAGCCATCGCACGCCTCTGTGCTCTGTTACGGTAACGTAAACAAGTGAGCGTAACGTTACGGATCGGATCGGATCAACACATCGTGCCATTTTTGATAGCCATTTCTTTTCATTAAGCGTATATCTAAAGATAATTACTTTATGAACAAATAAGTCACATTACGTTATAACTGGCTATTAGCATTCTATTACATTATAGCTGACGTCCAACTCACCTTTAGTTCATTGGACTGATGAACAAGCTCGTCCAGTGTTTTTGAAAAAGAAATATTTAAGAGAAGTAATTTTATTCACTAAAAATTACATTTAATTAAGATGGAATGTGAAGTTCTGTTCAATGACCTTTCTCCATCTCTCCGGGAGCTGTATAATCCAACGCTGATAGAAATGCTGAGGTTTCTGGTTAAATAATTGATCCAGGGGATGAATCTTTCTGGATCACTTAAGGCAAGCGGATTGTCAACGGAACCCTCGCCCAACACGACACATATTTTCTTTTTCGTCTGGGGCAATCTTTATTATATTTTGGGAAATAAAAAAGCACAATGTATCTAAAATGTTCCCTATTTTCTGCCTTTTTTATTGTTCGACAAAATTTAAAAAAACACATAAAATAACACCATTTTGTTTCCAAGTACTCGCTGAAATCCCTTATTTCAAACATCAGAACTTCTGACTTATTAGCAGATAACACTTTGGTTTTGTGTTAGCATGCCCTATGAATTAGTCTGACTAGCACTCATGTATACAAAAAAAGCAATCCAATAATTGTAAACTAAAACTATATTTATAATTTTTCTGATCTGTATGGACATTCATAATAGATCACAAAAATAGATTCTATGCGACTCATGCTGTCAGAGAAGGAATATGCCGCGTCCTGATTTGGTTGTTTTTGTATCACGCAAAGGACACGATATTACCAATTTGGGCCAAGCTGTTTTTTTCAATCAGTTAAATAGACATACTTATAGTTCTACTGACAGAAGGGGAAATTCACGCAGGCTAATCACATGCATCAAATCCTTACCTTCTATAGATCGCTGGCTGTAGGGTGTATTGAGATATACATATAAATTATTTTCATAAATAATTTCTGAGATTCACATCTCTCTTTCTCACAAGGGGTCAGTTTGGGTCTAGAGCAGTGGTTAACAACCTTTTTTTTTCTAACGTACCCCTTGATTAGACTTTTCATTTTCGAGTACCCCTCGAGTACTCTCTTTATTTTACCCACCCAGTGTCGTGCTGTGGGTAAGAACCGACATCATGCAATAATTGTATGACGCCTTCCCCTTACAATTTGCAGCGAAATCCCCCCATAGTCACTGTGATTGTTTTTCGAAGACTACCTCGAGCGATGTGTAATAGTAGGTTTACTAAATAATCAAACGAACAAATAAACCTACAACTCATTTTAATTTTGGTGCTACTATACCTTTCTATCCCTCTTCACTTTCAATATGTTTTCATGCGTAAAAATTTTTTAAGTATACAAGTATTAAGTATTAAGTATATATATATATATATATATATATATATATATATATATATATATATATATATATATATATATATATATATATATATATATATATATATATATATATATATATATATATATATATATATATATATATATATATATATATATATATATATATATATATATATATATATATATATATATATATATATATATATATATATATATATATATATATATATATATATATGTATATACAGGGTGGTCCCGAATTCATGGTACAAACTTTAATGGTAGGTACAGGACATTGTAACAATGATTTATTGTATAGGAATGTATAGTCGCAAGTGACGCGGTGAGGCGTAAACAGGGGAAATAAAAGGAAAGAGAAATGGAGTGATCGGTTGGTATCATTGCCGGTAGAGGGCAGTAGATGTCTAGCCGCTGTTGAACATGATGCATCGCAGTAGGGAAAAGCGCCATTCACAATTGTGCTGCCGTAGACGATGGGTGACTTTACGTATGCAGAAAAAGCAGACATGCATTACATGTACGGCCGTGCAAATGGTAACGGCAGAGCTGCGTTACGAATGTATCGCGCGGAGTATCCTGATCGACGAATGCCGGATCATAGAATTTTTCAACGGTTACATCGTCAACTTTGTGAAACAGGTGCGTTCGACGTCCACAGACATGGCGCTGGTCGAGTAAGAGCTGTACGCACTCCAAGGCTGGAAGAAAGCATCTTGAACATTGTGGCTGATAGACCCGAGTCAAGCACAAGAACTGTTGCGCGTGACGTAGGTGTGAGTCATCAGACTGTATGCAGAGTGTTAAACGAAAATCGCTTACACCCCTTCCATTTTCAGAAAGTACAAGCATTGAATCCGGCAGATTATCCTCGCCGCGTGAACTTCTGCCTGTGGGTGATGCAGCAATGTGCGTTGCAGCCGGATTTCGTAGATTATGTGCTATTTACAGATGAAGCGACATTTTCACGCGAGGGTGTCTTTAATGCGCACAATTCCCATGTGTGGGCAACCGATAATCCACATGCAACGCGTCGACATGCGTTTCAACAACGTTTCAGTATTAATGTGTGGGCTGGTATTGTGAACGACTTTTTGATTGGCCCATAGTTACTACCCACGCGGCTCACTGGCGGAAGCTATCTTATTTTTCTGAAAGAAGTGTTACCACAACTGCTGCATGATGTTCCGATCGCCATTCGTAACCGCATGTGGTTTCAGCACGATGGGGCGCCAGCACACTTCAGCATTGATGTACGGAATTACCTGAATGCCACGTTTGGTACTCGATGGATTGGGCGTGGTGGACCAGTCCCTTGGCCACCCCGATCTCCCGATTTATCGAGCCTCGATTACTTTTTATGGGGACATCTAAAGCATCTTGTTTATGAGACTCCAGTTGACTCAGATGAGGATCTCGTCGCTCGCTTATCTGTAGCTGCTGCAGGTGTGCGTGAAATACCAGGCATCTTTGAACGTGTACGCCAATCGCTCCACCGACGCTGTCAAGCATGTATCGATACTGGTGGACGCAATTTTGAACAATTACTGTAAACATGACACTTGTCAACAACGCTTTCAATAAAATCTTTGTTTTTCCTTTCGGCCGTTATTTCCCCTGTTTTCGCCTCACCGCGTCACTTGCGACTATACATTCCTATACAATAAATCATTGTTACAATGTCCTGTACCTACCATTAAAGTTTGTACCATGAATTCGGGACCACCCTGTATATATATATATAACATGAAACACAAAATAACCAAAAAGAACTAAGCAGCCAGGTCCTCCCTGTCCAAGCCCTAATCAACCAACATTTCTTCATTTTGTAACATTTTTTTAAGACTTTTGTTGTAATTTTTTTGGAAATTCCTGTGTTATTGAAATTATATATATATATATATATATATATATATATGATTTAGTTAGCCAGCTGCTCTATCTAGCGATAGATGGCGCTACAATTCCTGTATTAACACTTCCCTTTTGGCTCGCTCTCGCGATAAGAATGTTCCTTCTAGAATAGGGGAGGACGCCATTAACGTCCGTGTAAGCAAGGCGTTTTTTTCGACTGCGTCGCTTGCTGTAAAAGGGCGCCAAAAGGAGAGAGAGAGAAACGGATGTAAAATAATAACGCTTTATGTAAATATCTGTTGTAGTAATTCCCCCCCCCCTAAACTATATAATTGTGAATAAATGTTTTGTTATTTTTTAAGAAGTTCGTTGTCATTTTGAGCATAAATTCATACCCCGTAGACACCGACCTACATAAATTTGAGGGCTACGGCCTGGATCTGAATTTCAGTAATTTTGCTTGTTTAAAAAAAATTATCCTCTTTCTCCTGTCCTGTTTGAGAAATTCTTTTTCGAACAAGAACTTGTCGCCTTGAATATCCTGTCCAAACCGAACGGACAACCTGTCCTATTTGAGTAGCTAGGTTTGCTACGCTGATGAGCTCAAATCTCGTTTTGGTTCAACGGACGAGCTGAAAGCCAAGTCGACGCAGGACGCCACTGTCCTGGTGATTTTTCAAAGAAGTGCACCCTGCACTGGGAAACTCCCTGTCCTGGTGATTTTTCAAGGAAGTGCGCCCTGCACTGGAAACCTCCCTGTCCTGGTGATTTTTCAAGGAAGTGCGCCCTGCACTGGAATTTGTTTTTGCAAATTGCACCCGGCACTGGAAAAATAAAGCTCAGCTGTGTGTAGTGCATCAAGAAACGAAAGTGTTCCATCTTCGTGATCTTCTATTTAGTGCGCGTATGTATCGATAAATCAAAAGTGTCAACGGCTCAAGTGCGAAAATCCTTTTGATACGATGTGTGCGTTGCATCGGTAGCAAAAGTGTATTGTGAAATATCTGCAAATCACGAAATCCAGTTCTTCAAAAAAGTCGGAAATATTTGTGTTTCCTTTCAGCTATTTTTGATTTGAAAATTTATCTCAACATTGTTTAGATAATTGTTTCTTTTTATAATTTTCCTGTGTGTATTGATTTTTTTATTTTAACAGAAAATTAATTTTGTTTTTATTGAAAACGCGATATTATTAGAATATTTATTTTGAAAGTAGCGTATAATTTAGCAAATATGATTAATGCGAGCAAAAAATTTTGGTATGTTTGACATGTTTATGACATAAGGTATTTCGATTTCTTTTGGCGGTGTTCATATCTGCATTCTGATTGAGTAATGTGTTCCATTTATTTTTCATTGCATGAGTCATACTAGCGAAAATTTAGGAAAAAGATAAATTATTTTCATGATCCTTTTTCTATGAATACTGATTGAAAAAAAAAGTGTTTCAGAATGAGATTATTTAATTAATGTTATTTGAATTGTAATACTTATTTTTATTTCTTTGAGAGGAAGGGTTCTTATTGACAAAATGTATGCTCTTTTATCTGTTTATTTCTTTGCGGAAGAAGTGTTCTTATTGATATAAGATTATTAATTCTTTTTGACTTAACATTTTAATTGCTATTATTCTGAAAGGTCATTTTGATATTTGCTATATTTTCGGGTTGTTTATATATTTTTACAATAATATTTTTGCGGAATTGAAAACATTTTGCAGATATTATTTGTATTTTTCTTTTTCTTAGAAAGAAAGAATTAATATGGTTGATTTTTAGAACGGTAAAGGTTATTTAGGTCATTAATTTTTTGGAATGTTCAAGAAATAAGTGTGTCAGAAACTATTTTCAATAATTTTTGCATTGATACCTTTAATGTTTATTGAAGAACATTCCATGCTTTTAAAGTGTTCTTTCTGATTTCAAATTGCTTTAACTGTTATGTTTTGATTTCTTTTCGGTTTTATTCTTTGAGGAGTGTTATAAATTAAGAATTTATTACATGAATTGATAATAACTTAAATTGAATTCAATTTTAAGTATAGTTCAAAACTCTCAAGCTTTTAAGAGCTAGGACTTATTTATTTGGAAATTGAATTAAAATTTTAAACTAATATTTACATTATCCTCATACAAAAATGTCTTTTTTAGTTAAAGCAAAAAAGGAACATTTAACAAAGTTAGTGATAAAGTTAGGTCTGAAAGTCACCCCCGGAATGACAATATCGGTATTGAAGAGCACGGTTCTCGTTAAACATGATGATAATGAGGAAGAGGCTAAATGGATACTTGACAATATCATTGAGGAACGAAGGGAAAAGGAAAGAAGAGATGCAGAAAAATAAAGAATAAATTCAGAAAAAGAAGAGAAAAGAATAGCTGCGGAACAGGAAGAAAAAAGAATGCAATTTGAACTAGAGAAATTAAGATTGTAAGCTCAAATCAAATCGAATCAAGAAAACCCTGCTGAAAGGAGTAGGGCACCGTCTGAAAAATTAATTCAACAAATGCGTGCGTTTGATGGAAAGGAAGATGCTAGTCAATATTTAGCATATTTTGAGCAGCAAGCTGCTGCAGCATCCCTTTCAAAGGAACATTGGGTTACGCACTTGTCGAACCTGTTACCTACAGATATAGTAAAAATAATCATAAGAGAACCTGAAGAGAAAAGAAATGATTATGATCATGTTAAAAGTCTAATAATGAAGAGGTACAGATTAACTCCAGAAAAATTTAGGCAACTATTTGTTACACACCAGAAAAATGCTGATGGAACATGGAGAGATTTCTTTTATGAATTACTAGGTTATTTTGATGGATGGACGTCAGGGCTACAAATTGGAACTTTTGATCAATTGCGTGATCTCATTATCACTGATCAAATGAAAAAGCGAGCTCCATTTGAGTTTAAAGTGTACTACTTAGACGAATGGGTTGCAATCACCACCCCAGGTGACTTTGCTGAAAAAATTAGAAGAATTTGAAGACGCGAGGAAAAAACTTCGACCGAATTCATTTGGTAATCCTGCCGAAGGAAGATACGAATCTAAAGAACCAGTTAGATTCGGAAAATATGAGAATCCCAATAGACCAGTTGAAAATGCTAGGAAAGAAGGACCGAAACCTGAGGGAAGGTTTGCTGAATCCTATAAAAGTAGAATCCCTGAGAGGAGAAGACATATGAATTGCCACCACTGCAATGCTCCTGGTCACATAGTCAGAAATTGCCCCAAGCTGAGAAGAGGTGCAGAACCACCAGAAACTGCAAGCGCATCAGTGCAAACATGTTCAGTTGTCCCGCAAGAGGGAATGATGACGAGAAAAATAATTCTCAGAGACAAAACAGTAGTAGCACTCGTAGATACGGTTATCTCAGTCAGTTTGATCCGGGAAGATGTAAGCAACGAAATTATAGATAAAGCGGAAGTATCAAAAGATAACATAATGTTATCGGGAATAGGAAACTCAGTAGTTTCCACTAAAGGCCTCTTTTGAACTAAGTTTCTTCTTAGATGACAATAATTATTCTTTGGTTTGGCATGTGGTGCCTAAGTCACAGTTGAGTTTCCAAGCAGTCATAGGTTCCGATAATTTGGAGCAAGCCTCCCTGAAATTTACCAATGATGGTGTAGAATTTTCTAAATATGAGATAAGAGCCTGGTGTGGGCAGATATCTCAACTGAATACTGAAGAAGTGGAATTGAACCACATTCGAGGTAATCAAGACAGAAATGAGCTTGTAGAAACAGTTTCCGAGGACAAGCCAGAAAAAACAGAAACCACTAATGTTTCGATGAAAACTATCTTGAAGGATGACCTACCAAAGTACCAAGTGGTCACCTTTTGAACTACTAACAGGTGTCAAGATGAGAAATAAAGAAGACACAATAGTTAAAGACCTGTTAATTGAAGAGATGATAGAGGAGCTTCACGAACAAAGAAATTTCCTGAGACAAGATGCGAAGAAAAAAAATTCAGAAGATCCAATCTGAGAATAAAAGGACTTATGATAAAAAGCGGAAAAGAGCTCCTCAATACCGAACAGGTGACTTAGTCGCGATTCAGAGAACACAATTTGGTACCGGATTGAAACTGAAGCCTAAATACATTGGTCCATATCGCGTAACTAGAGTAAATCCTAGAGATAGATACGAAGTTGAGAAAATTGATGATAGTCCTGGTCCAAATGTGACAACCACGTCAGCGGACCTGATGAAATATTTTTCAACTGACTAAACACAGAAGATGTTTAATTTAAATTTATTTTTATATTCTGAATGGTATTTATAGATTTTCTCAACGTAAAGGTCATGTCATCAGTATGTTATATTTTCATTGTTATATTTTAATTTTTCTATTCTTTTAAGACTTGTAATTAAGTAAGTATTTGTATGCTCACAAAATACTAGATCATCACTGAGGCCAGTGATATTTTCAGGATGGTCGATTGTAGGATTTAGTTAGCCAGTTGCTCTATCTAGCTATAGATGGCGCTACTAATCCTGTATTAACACTTCCCTTTTGGCGCGCTCTTGCGATAAGAATGTTCCTTATAGAATAGGGGAGAACGCCATTAACGTCCGTGTTAGCAAGACGTTTTTTTCGACTGCGTCGCTTGTTGTAAAAGGGCGCCAAAAGGAGAGAGAGAGAGAAACGGATGTAAAATAATAACGATTTTTGTAAATATCTGTTGTAGTAATTTCCCCCCCCCCTAAACTATATAATTGTGAATAAATGTTTTGTTCTTTTTTAAGAAGTTCGTTGTCATTTTAAGCATAAATTCATACCCCCTAGACACCGACATATATATAAATATATATATATATATATATATATATATATATATATATATATATATATATATATATATATATATATATATATATATATATATATATATATATATATATATATATATATATATATATGTAGGCAGAACATTTCTTTTATCCTCTAAAATACATTTGATGATTGGAGAATTCAAGAAGCTTCTAGCGGTTTGTTTGTACCAAATGCAAGTTTTTCGTGAGCAATGAAATCATGTAGACATAACATCAGAATGGATATAACCTGCTTTACTATAGCATATTTACAGCTCCAGAAATTAGCTTATTTACATCAACTAGAATTTAACTTAATTCCACAGTCAGCGCGTCCGAAGCCTGCGAGGCAGAAAGCTAGAATGAATCTGAATTTCAAAACGAACGTTCTTCGTTTTGTTCTTAATTTTTGCATGCGCATAGCTCACAAGAACTTTCAAAGTTCCGATCGGAACGTCAGAACACCACGAACAGCTGCCATTGGCGGTCAATTTGGAGGCTATTCCGAAGAATCAAGTTTCTGACGTTAGCGCATGTTTGTTTTACTTAGCACGTTTTGAGTTGTTACCTGGATGTAGTCTTCCCTCTACAAGCTCATCCATAAGAACCAAATGCACTTGCAAAGAACACTTCCAAATTCGAGCTAAAATTGGTACCTAATAGGATCAGTGAGGCAATTAGTAACCTGTTGCAGGCACATACAGGGTGTTTCAGTGAACCGTTTCAGAACTTCTAAGAGGGGTAGGGTACATCCTGACGAACCAAAATCATATACCAATGGCCAGTCAGAAATGCTTTCCTGACGCGGTAGATCGCGTTGTGCGAAAATCCCGAGCTTTCGTGAAGGGAATCTTCATTTCGCACAAGAACGCCAAGTTAGTAGGATGGATGATTACACGATCGCAGAGTTAGCCAATATGCATTTGGCGTACGGGGCTGCAAATTGTAGTGGGCCAACCGCACAGCGTTTGTACGCGGAACCATATCCGACGAGGCGTATCCCCAGTCATAATTTCTTTGCAAGACTGCACCAGGTTCACACTGAGACAGGTTCATTAGAAAGAGCTGATAGGGACAGGGTAAGAACAACACGGACTGCAGACGTCGAACAGAATGTGCTGCAGCATGTACAGGGGAATCCAAGAACGAGTACACGAAGTGTAGCAAACGCAGTCGGGGTTTCCCATTGCAGCGTCTGGAGGATTCTCCGAGAAGGAGACATGCATCCGTTTCACGTGCAGCGTGTCCAGACACAGCAACCGGAGGATTATGCACCTCATATTGCTTTCCCACAGTGGTACCTTGGAAAATGTGCTACAAATCCCTTTTTTCCTGCTGAAGTGTTGTTTTCCGATGAGGCATCCTTCACAAGGGAAGGAATTTTCAACACGCATAACGACCATATCTGGGCGGTCGAGAACCCGCATGCAATACGACGTCGTGCAGCACAGATTCGATTTTCGGTCAATGTATGGGCCGGTATTATGGGAGATCACCTCATCGGACTTTACCTGTTACCGTCTCGTCTAACCGGACCTAACTACTTGCTCTTTCTGCAGCAAGTATTGCCACAACTTTTGAGAGATGAACAGATTTCTGCATCGACGCAACATACAATGTGGTTCCAACACGATGGAGCCCCTGCCCATTATAGCGGAGATGTTCGTAACTACCTGAATGTCACATTTGGTCAGCAGTGGATCGGACGTGGTGGTCCCGTGCGTTGGCCTGCTAGGTCACCCGACCTATCATGTCTTGATTTTTATTTCTGGGGTCATCTGAAATAGCTAGTTTATGACACCCCTGTTGACAATGTTGAGGAGCTGGTTGCAATAATTGCAGTAGCTGCCGGAGAAATTCGAGATATGCCTGGAGTATTCCAGAATGTTCGGATGTCCATGCGTCGGAGATATGAGGCGTGCATTGTAGCCCGTGGAAGAAGCTTCGAACACTTACTATAATCCATGTACCTTTTGCTTCTTTTCATGTATTATTAAAACGATTTCTCACTTACGGTCTATTTTCTTTACGGTGCTTCTGTGTACAACACCGCTTCAGGAAAGCATTTCCGACCCCACATTGCTATATGATTTCGAGTTGTCAGGATGTACCCTACCCCTCTTAGAAGTTCTGAAACGGTTCACTGAAACACCCTGTATAAAACCTGGTCCCATAATCGTTACAGATGTATATCCTTCAGTATTTCTCTGCAAATCGTAGCTCTAAAAATATTGTTGTGATTTTATATAAACCATAGTTTTTAGGTTTTTGTTTTTAGAGAGGAAGTTTTGGAGTGGAAGGGGTATTTCTCAACAGTGTATATAAATAGTGAAGAGTATATAATGGCGGATTGGTTTGGTTTTTAATGATTCATGGAACATATTTTGTCAAACTTCACTTATCACACTGTGCAGGAACCTAATAAATTATGTACTAAATCATACGCATCTGTCTTTATAGTGTGACAAGTTGAAAAAAACAGACAATATGAAATGGAACGATTTACAGCATTGCGATTGGGAGCGGTCAAGCAATCAGTGAATGTATATGGGATGAGTGGATTTGCTGGCATTGGTCAGAGCGGGTGTGGAGCAGAATATAGTACCATACATTCGGAAAATGCTGAGGGTGGATGACAGGGAAAGAACAAGCACCTCAAGGAACCAAAGTTAAATATTAAAAGTGATTCCTAGGCCTCGCAACATCATCCTCATCTCAATGTGTCTTGCAAGAGCGACAGTCCAGCTCTTAAGACCAATTGGTGAGTTCCCCTCTCTAGAACTTTAGAAATACACAAATTTGCCCCCTCACATTACCTGTCTACAAACATTATTCTACGTCCACATCAATACTACATATTACATTAAATATTTACATATTTTGTGCTTGTATGTTCAGTAGCGTGGGGCACCGTTGTATGGAGAAAAACACATTTTCTGACTTTTATATGGCACAACAATAAAACCGTGTCAAATGATGTTCCTAGCTCACACATAAAATTTATTAGAAGGTGATATCATTTTATGTCGGAATTGACGTTAGATAATACATATTTTGAAAAAAAAAACACCTGTTTTTTATGAGTTGTAACAGCAAGGCTAAAAATGGTTTAAAAAGGTGTGTTTATAAAATAAATTTGAAATTGTATGAGTAACATTTATGTATCACAAGAAAAAGTTCACAAAAATCACATTTACATTTTTATAATAATGTTTTATAAAGCTTGAAAACGCTTAATGGTTCATGGAACATATTAAAAAATGATATCGAATTTTGGAATTGCTTTTCGAGACCATTTCATTTTTTATGAGAAGCCCTCTCCCTCTTAGATATATTGCTCAATGTGGCTGAAACTTCTGTCACAGTCTTGACCTCTCTTTTAACAGCTTGCGTGTGACATGGCAGGCGTATTAAAGACAGTTCTGCTTTTAGGACGACAAGCAGTTGGATGTCTTAGTCAGGTATGGATTTCAATATTGGTGGATCAGTCAATGAGATCGGTGTAAGTTGATGCATCAAATTTTACAGTAGAAAGTTGAAACAGTCGCGGAATATATTTTCCTGAATGATGCGGGAATTTAAAATGTGACAGGCTGCCAGTTCACGGTTGGGCAATTTAGAGTCGGTCAACATTGCGTTCAATAAATTTTCAGGGTGAATGTTTCTTTGAATTACGGGATCTATTTTAGCTTTCAGTTCTGTAGGCAAATATGTAGTTACATCGATGAGTTTAAACAGGTCCCGTGCTCCATCTTTACAGGAAGGGTGAATTTTGAAAGCAAACCAGGTTGGAGCGTAAATTTTGACAACATACATTGCAAAATTACTAAGTTTTCATAAGGAGAATCCATCGAAACGTACAAACGTAGACTTCTATTCGCACAAGTTAGCCATCGGGCGTGATATATTTTGCTTGACAATTTGTTTACAAAAATAAATAGAACAAATGCCAGTTGAAACCGCTAAAATATTCTGTATAAATATGTATGGTCTGTACTAATACCTTGAACAAAAAACTCAGGTTGAAATACGTTGAAACACTGTTTTCCGATTCTCCCTGAAAATGTCTCGGATCCCGATTGGCTTCTATCAATATGTAAAAATAAGTGTATAGGAAGGGCAATTGGTTCATATACAATAGGCAGATAATCCCCGCCGACGTTGTCAGGAATGAATATTCCTACGGATGTTCAAAATGAGACTATAAATCGCAGACCAACTGAAATTCAGACAGTGAATTTTCAATCATGGAACACAATATTTAAATCAATATATGTAAATTTATTTTTGTTTTGTGTGTGCTTGCTTTTAATAACTTTGTGCTATGTGATTTTAATAACTATATTCGAGCTATTGCTGTCACCTGTAGTCCGCAGATGTACGATGTAATGTAGATCACAGATTTTATGTAAACGAGGAAATTTCGTCTTGGTGAAATTGAAAAGGTTCCTACGAAGATCGGGTTGAGAAACGCATTGAGTCCTAAAGCTTTCTGAAAATTGCAATGATACTTCATCTCAAAATTCTTAAATATCTTACCATATCTAAAATGCTGTTTCAAAAAATTATTTATATTTTTAGAAATTTCTTCATGGTAGGTTTTTTTTCTATATTAAGAGGATTTACCGTCGGATGTCGCTATTTCGTAATGCGCATAACTAAAATGTCTATATAGTCTCACTGGACCCATATATATATACCCTTGAAATGTCTTTTACGAAATATCTTATATGTCAAGCTCTAACTTCTTTTCAATGACGTGATTTCTCGTCGTTATCAAACTGCCCAATTACAAAGAGGGAAAAAGATCTAAGTTGTGAAAACAGTCTATCTTGCACAGAAGTGGTGGCAATTTTCAACAGGTTTATGAATGTGAGCAGTTTTCGCTAAAAAGGTAAACCATTAGAAGATTTAAATAGATATTTTCTATGACAGTGTGGGGTGCCATGAACAGCGCCACCATTTTCAACGGGCTTGCTGATGAGAAATCGCGAACTACAGTTTCAGTTCTCACTTCCCTTAGTTTCACTTCTCACTTCTGAAACCGTTCCTATTGGTTGCTTTTAGTTTCAGTTCGCATTTGTACTTAACGCCTATTTCTTTGTATGCTAGTAATATGCGTTGTGTCTGTTGTTGTAACTAGGGATGTTACTAACAGTGATTTGACAGTAACAGTTCTAACTGTGACTGCTACTGACGAATATCTGTGATTCAAAACTGTGATTGTGATTCAAAACTGTGATTGTGATTCAAACTGTGAATGAATCCGATTGGTTGACTGTAAAGTATCTCTAGTCACTCGTAGCAACGGAATGCTTTTATTTATGTGTTGAATATTTTCAATAACTAGGGGGCTCCGCCCCCTGCTCGCTTACGCTCGCCAACCCCCGGGGATTGCTACGCAATCCCATTTGGTTTGCTTCGCAAACCAACACTCCTTTTACATATGCCATTTGGTTTGCTTCGCAAACCAACATTCCTTCCGCACAGTGAAACTATCTGAATAATTTGTATTATCCTAATTTCACTTTACGGTCCATGACGTCACAGCGAGGGCTTCGGAACCTGATCGCCGACCCCCGGGGATTGCTACGCAATCCCGTTTAGTTTGCTTCGCAAACCAATACCTTTTTCGCAAGTGATTTCACTTATTTTTACTTTAACACTTAATGCACCCTAAACTAATAGCGGCATCAGTAAAAAATCTTCTGCATCTTGTTCCCTGTACAATTTTAAGTAAACCGTGTTAATCTAAAAACTTCACGATCTGTACTTTGTACTTTCTCGGTAAACCGTCTGAAAACAGAGGGAAAAAAGCGAGCCTTTTTCCTCGCCAAATAAAAAGAAATCGTTTTCATGGCAATTGGTGCTACGATAAATTTGATATCTGGCAAACCCGATAGTAAAAAATACAACCCTCCGCGAATGCAATGCTCCGCGAATTTGCTCCGCGAAAGAAAAATTACGACATTTGTGTCACCAACTTTTGATTGCATCCAATTTATTTATGAACCAATTTTAAAAATAATTGTACTGTAAGAAAGAGAACATTCTGAGGTATACTGCGATATTTTAAAAATTTAAAACTAATAGTAATATGATATAGATATGGCAGTTTTAGTTTTGTATCGGAAATTACGATCTGAAAGTTCCGAAAATTGTATGACCCACTTTTAATTGCATCGATTTTATTTATTAACCAATTTAAAAAATAATTGTACCATAAGAAAGAGTGTAATGTAATGTATTCAGTGATGTTCTCAAATTTAAAAAATAATGTTTTTTTCTGTAGATATAACTGTTGTGACAAAAAGTAGCGAAAATATCCAAAGATTCCGAATTTTGTATCACCAACTTTTGATCGCATCCAATTTAATTATTAACCGATTTCAAAAATAATAGTACCGTAAGAAAGAGTACATTCTGAGGTATACTGCGATATTTTAAAAATTAAAAACTAATAGTAATAAGATATAAATACGGCAGTTTAAAAAAAAAGTAACAAAAATGTCCCGATTTTTCCCGAATTTCAAAAACATATTATCAAAAACCAAATTGAAATTTAAAAAAAAACTCGACGAGCTGCAAAACTTTACGTTGAGAGGTACTCTTAAAAAAAAAACTCACGACTGAAGACTGAAAATTTGAATGTGTTTTACTCACTCGCGGAAGAAATTTCTCTCACTCTTCTTCAACTTTAACACTCAATAAAACCTAAACTAATAGCCGCATCGGAAACAAATCTTAATAATTATCCAGGGAATACGATGAAGAACAAAGCATGTTAATTTCATTTTTTTCCGATCAGTACTTTCTCGGGAAACCGTCTAAGAATCGAGCTTAACAACACATTTTTCAATCCTGCGGCGGCGGCGGCCTCGGCGGCGGCGGCGGTAACTTTTTTTTAATATAGAGAGATATAGAGAGATACGATGTCGTCGATGGAATACATAGCTAAGTCGGTAACGTCGTGGCCTTACAGTGCTCTAGTTTACAGTTCGAACCCCAGTATTTTTTTCATCCAGATCAACTGGAATATATTTAATAAAACGCACAACTGCCACTCAATAAACCTTCAATTATAAAATGAATTTTTCATTTTTATTCTGCCACTATGAGCCGTTTTTTATTTTTAGCCCGTAATTCATTATTTTATAGGTACTTTTTCTCTTCAATAAATTAATATTGGTGACTAAGATGGTTTCAACTATATCGAAATTTTCATATAAATTAAACTTAATAATTAATTAAACATTAAAATCAAGTGATATACATTGGAATGCGTGATCATTTTACTTCTAATTGAATTCAAATTATGGATTTTTAATCTTTAAATAAATATATATAATTGACAAACCTATTTTTTTATCTTTAAATCCGTTTCACTAAATAACCTTTATCCAAAATATTTGTTTGTTGAAGAAAAATGTTTTTATCGTAGTATGTGTAGCAAGACAATTTCCTTACATTTGATAATCTGACCATTTCAAAACATTAAGTAATTTTTCTAAATCTCTAGTAACATTCGAATTAATTTGTATTGTTGTACTCGTGGTGGTGCAAAGACACAACAATTTTATTTGAGACGAAGAAAACACAAAACAAACAGCAGAAAAGTCAAACCTTACTGTAAAAAATCTGTAGCTTTTGACTTGATTTAACAATTTCTGTCCAATACTTTAGTTTATAAATCATACAATTTTTACAAAATATTAACTAAAATGTGGAGTAGTTCAGTTTCCACACAACACTGGAGTAACCACGTATTATTGTCAACGGTCCGGGATCCACCCCTAAGACAAAAGATGAAGATATTATCTTTAGTAGCACTTTAAAATTGATAAGCTGAGTGAAAGTATATAATTTATCTCTAAGGCAAACAGGGAATATTCTAACGAGTAACATTCTTATTTGTTTTTAAAACAGTCTGACAAGGAATTCCAGAGAATCAGTGTTTACAAACAACAAATTATACGCTTTAAAAATTAAACATTCAGCCATCAAAATCTTTTGTACTTGCTATACGATATTTCAGAATGCATTCTTTACCGCTGTAAACATTGTTGTGTTGATCCTCCCTCTGAAACGGTTTCATCTTAAGAGACAAACTTTAAAGAAGGCAGAAACTCGTAAAACGTATTCTAATCACTAGCGAAGTTAAATAAATATATCCCCCCCCTCCCCCTCCTGTGATTTCTACTCATTCAAGTTATACTTTCAGAAGCACATAATTTATTTTTTAGAATTAATAACAATTTATAAGAGGTTAAACAGAACAATTTTAATTATAAACAAACCAAAAATAAATAAAAACAAGTTCTAGTCATGTTACTCTATATAAAAAAACAACAAAATAAATAATCAGTGATAGTTTGAGAGCGAACAAAAAATTATAAAAAACAGAGAATTTAAAATGTTTTTATATGAACTCTCCTTAAAACTGTCGAGAGAGATTCTTTTTTTCTTTAGAAAAAGGCGCGGGAATCTGGTGAGTCATAAAGCAACATATTACCCTCTTAAACCCGGTTAAAAATCCTCCAGAGAAATCCCAATCCGTCACAGACCAACTGGCACCAGTACCAAATAACCAAAACTCAGTCACAGCTTTCACTGCTACCGAATCACCGATCCAGGTCGCAATCACCGATCGCAGTAACAGTATCAATATCAGCCAAGGTATCAGCTAAGGTATCAGCCAAGTTATCAGCTTAGCGATATCAATTTAGTAACTGTTACCGAATCACTGATACCAAATCACTGATACTGAATCACTGATACCGAATCACTGATACCGAATCACTGTTACCCAATCACTGTTACCCAATCACTGATATTTTGATATTTGAGTAACAGGTATGAACTGTGATTCAGAAGTATCTGTGATTGAGTAGCAGTTCTGTGACTTGCTTAACATCCCTAGTTGTAACGTGTATGTGCTGTGATGTTCGTAAAATAAAAAAAAAAACCTTCTGATTATGTCAACTTCAACAAATATCATTTCTGAAACAGTTCGTAAAATTGTGGCCTAAGTAGATTGTAAATTATCTCATTAGGCTTTGCTGATATTTGTTTTATCAGAAAACACTTTTTGCGAGTAATAAAAAAAAAATTATCGTTTTTATATTCGTTTGATGCAAAAGTTCTTCCTGTTTTATTGACAAAACTGGGACAAAAATGATATTTTATTTACTAAAGTTTACATTTAATCAATACAGTATGTGGCATTTTGTTCGATTACCTTTCTCCATATCTCCTATCCGGTAGCTGCTTAATCCCACGCTGAGAGAATTTCTGAGGTTTCTAGTAAATAAATGATCCTAGTGACAAAATTTCTGAACCACTTACGGCTCGTGGGATCGTTAACGGCACCAACACCACACTCAACACGTATCTTCTTTTGTGTATGGAAAGCATTCTTGCTTAATAGGAAATAGAAAACATAATAAGTGAAAATGCTCCGTATTTTTTGCCATAAAGCTTAACAAGATTTAAAAAACATGTAGTGACGCACCGGAATACAACTCTAGTATTCAGCTGGAACGCCGCTAGGTGGCCGATACTCTACAAAGTTTCAAAGTAACTTTTCAGAACTGAAATCAACAGATTAACCAAGCTGTTGAACGACTGTAAATATCTGTACAGGGTTCCCACGGTCCTTGAAAGTTCTTGAATTTTGTTTTCCTAACTAGGGGCCCTTGAAAGTCCTTGAAAATTACGAAACTTGGTAAAAAGTCCTTGAAAGTACTTGATTTTTTTTACTAGTACATAATTGCGTTGGAACTTGTGTCCAAACTAGTTTCCTTCACGGCAGGTGCGCAATTTGAGCGTCATTCTGAAGTGTTACGTGTTTTGACACCACGTTTTATATATATGAACAACCATAATGGGTGATGTATACGTGAACCACGTGATATATATATATATGAACACACAAGGTCATACACCATGTTTCATTGACTCGTCGTCCCATCGCTTTTTTGCATAAACTATACAAACATGAAAGAGTTCCGCCTCTTTGAACATTTCTTAAAATTGTCTCGGGGGATTGATAAAGAAATACAAAGAAAATATTTAGGTTTTTGAAGGGGTTCACTGTTTTTTTCCCCATTTTTATATTACTAAAGAAATTATACAATTGACGTCGTAAGTTCAAGAATGAAAACTTAACAGTTTAGGATACTGAATTACCCGTTTTCTTAAAACGAAGAAGTTTCTTCAAGCACGCTCACAATTCGAGCTTTGCATAAAATTTGGACTACCTGAGGCATCAATCTGGTGTAAAGTTTTCTGCAGATTTCAAATCCGTTAAAATGTTTACTCTCTTTTTAACGATCGCGAAGATAGAAAACCTCTAATCGACATTTTTTGTGTTCGTAATGAATATCTTCGTCAAATGTGGCCGAATGCGTATTGCGAAAATATAAAAGTTACAATTGAAAAATTATTTTTTTACAGAAAAGCACATTTAAGGTATCCTTGTAAAATTTTCTGCAGATTTCAAATCCGTTGAAATTTTTACTATCTTTAACGATTGTGAAGATAGAAACTTGGACCAGAGAACAAAAAAGCCGTTACACCGCAGTCAAAACTTTGGATTTGTTTTGTTTCTCAAACAAAATAAACCACGACAGCCGTCTGCTGTAGTGGCCGTGGACGAGAGCAAAACGAAAACGGAGATTGTGTCGTGTGTCGATCGAACCATGTGCAAGCTCCCATACTCTTCTTTGTGCCACCAAAGAATTTATCGTATGATATTTTACCGCACGATCGAAATTGATATGTGTGCAAATAGCCTGATAGTTAGTATTGAGACGAGAAGCCCACTTTGCAAAAAAAAATCCCAGGTTTTGTGATAAAAGAAAATCCAAACTATAACGAAAATTGATGACAACCTTTCCTCTTTTCTTTGACTGTCAGTAGTGTAAAAAAAATTGGTGGGTTTTTTTTACATATATTTTTTACATTTTTCTTTTTAATTGACAACATTTGTATTTTTAGGTCGCTATAAAAAATTTTAGGTCCTTGAAAAAAATATTTTGGGTTTTGAAAAGTCCTTAAAAGTCTTTAAATTTTTTTTGGACAAAGGCGTTGGAACCATGCTGTATACAAAAAGACTTACAACAACTTACTTTCTCATTTATGAAATATTATTTGTCTTTATACACTGGTTACATTGTTTGTTGAAACTTGTTCTTCTAAAACCCATCTACCTTTCTGGATTGCTAAAGTCACTCGTCGGTCGTTCACACAATTGTCCGCCTGGGAGGTGTGTGGCTGAGTAATAAAACCCTATCCCCCAGCGCGGCAAACACAGCACAATATGACAATTTTTTTCCCATGTACTCTCTGAAATTCCTTTTTTCAAACAACATAAAAACACGTGTGAAATAGATAATACTTTGGTTTTGCGATGCAGTGCCATCTAAAGCCAGAAATGGAACGAACTTTTGCATCAACCCAAAACACGGGTTTTAAACTTGCAGTAATACTCGAGTGTTTTCTTCTATAATCTCACGTAAAGAACAATACCTTCTGTTCAAGTATTCAGCCCATATCAAAACTAAAACTCTATCTACTGAGGACACCGCAGACGATAATTAAGTGCTTAAGAGCCTGGGTTTAACGACTGCATGGCGTGAAAGAAATACTGAGTAATTTATGAACGTAAAAGTTCGTCGACCCTGTCCAAGACAATATAATGGCGTTTATATTAAAATACGAGCGAAAGTTATTCACCCTAATTAAGTTTGAATGAAGAAAATGACCTTGCTTAACACTGGCTGCAGACCGTAAAATTGAAATTTGGAAATAAATCGCGTTTTTCGTATATCTATGTTTCATGCTCGGTTTAGGAAAAAAATGAGGGAATTGAAGAGAGGAAGACGATAAATCTGTTTTACGAAGTATATATAGTGGAGTATTAATTTTTCCACACATTACAAATATCTGAATTTACTGATTGTATGATATTGAGGTATACCAGAAGAATAAGTTTAATCCTAATATTTTAATAAAGTTTAATACACTAATTTCAAAAATAAATTTTTTTAAAGATTGGTAATGTTTTAACCAATATTTTGATGACGCATGTCGTCATTGGCAAGTGACCAGATTTTGAGGGACGAGATATCTCGTCATAGCAAGAAAGCTGACCAGATCTTTGTGCATCAGATCGGTGATCATGTCCATCATCGAAAAATCGATCATATATATCGACCGAGATATAACGTCATCATCAAACTTGATCTCGAAGGACGAGATCTCTCGTCGAAACCAACTGTAGTGTTAAAGTAACAAGTAATAAAAAAACTTCTTACTGACTAAGTTGGATCGCAAGTTATGCATTATATGTGCTTCATGTCATTTGCTTTAAAATCTGTTTATCAAGCATACTTCAATCCGATTGTGTTCATTTGCTTCATGAAGTTTATTGTACCTGTATTATTTTCAAATGTAGAAAAAAAAAGGGGGGGGGGGAACTGTATATTTCAATACTTTTAGAAGAGGGAGAACAAAATGATCGACGAATTTACAAGATCTATAAGCAGGTCGTATTGCACGAAGTCGTGTGTCAAGAAGTTAATCGAAACACAAGTTTTTGAAGGAAATATAATATTAAGAACTAGAATTACAAATTGAAAATCGGGACCATTTGAAATTAGCAATTGAATAAAACAAAATATGTGCGAAGTGGCAAATTCAGCTCGTGTTATGTGTTGAATCTACCTCAAGTGTGAATGTTCATACCCACGCTTCTCAGGTTGGTAGGTGTTTTGATTAACGTCTCACTGGACCAACACAACGGGTTATTGGTCTGGTTCTCCTTCTTTTAGGTAGAGAGGTGGGACTATGGCCCCTTCTATTTTAAACCTTTTAAACCACTTTATAATAAATTTTTAATCAAATCATAATCACCATCCCTTTTAAGGGTTCTTATATGCGCTTCATCTGTATAATATTCACTTTTTACACCACAACATTAAATTCACCACCACATAACATTCTCATAAAATATTTATTTCACCTTCATTTAAATCCTATTTATAAACATCAAATTAATTTCACCTTTTAAAAATAATATATTATTTTAATTCAACTCTTGATGTTTGTATTTCTTCTTTTTGTATTGTAACGTCTTTTTGTTTTGTGTTTGTGTTGTGTTTTATGTTTTGTGTTTGTTTCTGTTTCCTGTTCTGCGTTTAAGTTACTTTTCCCGGTGTGCCACCGATGTATTAAATGTAATTTTAACGGTGTGCCACCGGTTTTGCATTCTTGGTTTCCCGGGACTCCGGATGATTATTGTAATTTTTAACATAAGGCCGGAATGTTACCGAACCATTATAATTCTCCCTTGGGAAAAAAACAACCACAAATATAATATTTAAAGAAAGGAAGGGAAAAAAATGATCGATCGGCCGGCGTGGGTCCTCCTGGGCCCCCTTTGTGCTGTGGAAGTCGTCCCCACCCTTTCCCCCTGGACCACAAATGCACTCTAAACCTCACGGTGAGTGGGTTCAGGGAGGGTCTAAAAAAACGGGTTATTGGTGACGGTCTGGGACAAGAGAAAGATCCCAGGTCAACAACACGTTTTTTTGAACCACGGTCAGATCACGAGGTCACGCCTTAACTGACATCCCTCTTAACAAATTTCCACACAACGCTAGGGTGAGGACATTTGAGGCCACGATAGATTTAACGTACACCAGTCCCATTTGGACTCGACGGATTTGAACTCGCAACCAACTGTTAATGAGTTACTCTTCCAACCAGGCTACCACGACTCATCCCCCGCTTCTCAGATATGATATGTGCCTGGACAATGAAGAATATACGTTAAATTTGTTAAATAAAACTATTTCGGGAAAAAGCCACGAAAGTATTTAGAAAAACATTTTGATTAGTTCAGAATACATTTTAAGTAAACATTTATTTTACATCGACACACATTATTCAAATATAATTAACTATCCTACATTGACAACAAATGAAGAACAGTGATTTTAAATGTGTTAATTACTTAGACAGTCATGCACCGGACGCCTGCGCATTTCCATAAAATCCGACTACTTGTATGGGGGTGTTTTCGTGGTATGGCCAGGAATCTTTGGATGTTGTTCCTGGTCAATTGAACTCCGACGCCTACATGAACATTTTGGACAATCAGGTTCTTCCTACACTCTGGCAATTTTATGGAAAGGACAAATGTTACTTGCAGGGCGACAATGCTCTATGTCACGTTACAGTCTATGTCAAGCAGTGGTATCACGATATGGATATAAAACGTCTTCCCTAGAATGCTCAGAATTCAGACCTAAACTCAATAGAACATTTGTGGGACGAGTTAAAGCGACGCTTACGGACCATGGAACCACGTCCGAAATCTACAGCTGAGCTTGCGACAATCTTGTAGCAGGAATAGACACAAATACCCATAGCTGTGTATCAAAATCTTGTTGAAAGTATGCCCAGAAGGGTTAGTAGTGTAATTGCAGCACTTGGGGGATCATCTCCCTATTAAAATATGTATTATTTCCCTTATACCATAACATTTTGCTGTGCTGTCCATTATTGTAGGGTAGTGTATATGTTTCTAGTTGATCTATCTCTGATGCATCGGAGAGTTTTAAAAGTGAGTATTGAAAATGGCAAATAGCTGTTACAAGCTAAATTAAAAAGATGGTGCAAAAAATGCATAAAAACATTAGGAAAATAGGCTTTTTTCCGAACTTTGAAATATCATATAGGAACAATTGGTTACATACACATATGCGCATTGTTTTCAATTCTACGATAAAGTAGATATATCAAGTTTACTTTTTGTTTAATATTTTAGAAAGCATGGGATAAAATGGAACGTGGCTGATGAAGAAAATGCAAAATAGAACTTTACCAACTTAAATCGACAAAATAAATAAAAATATTACTTTAAGGGAGTCCAAAATACAAAAATCTTCACATTTTCGAAATGTTTTTTTTTATTATTTTAAGAAATTCTATGTGTATTTCTGCTTAAAATGACGTCTAAGTCATGTTTCTATCTTAATTAGAACTATAGATATAATTATTTTTGGGATTCGTTGTTTTGAAAATCTAACACTCTTGACAGTTGTTGTCATAGCAACAACATCTGCGAAAGACGTTATTTAAGTCCACGAAGACCTTTAAACTATATAGAAAAAAGGTAGAACTTGTAAAAATAAAATTTAACCGAAGATTTAAGAGGAAAAGGTTTTAGATACTCATCTGGATACTTATAAAAGGAATTTAAGCATTTTATTAATTGTAAATCGGTTTTTAATACTTTAAATGCGTTTTTCTCCATGATACATTTTTTCAAGATTTCCTGTATTCAAATTGCTATAAGTCAAAAACCGATAAAGTTTAGAGGTTGAAATATGGAATAAATCTTTTCCAAACATTATACTTTTATTTTGATTCAGGAAATTTGAAACAATTATTTACTTTTATAAATATGACTTTTTTTTTAAAGTACCTTAACATTTTCAAAAATTTTCATTCAAATATTTTTTATTTTTTATTAAATTAATATTTTTTAAATTGCTGAATCAAAATAAAAAGTTTATAAATTTGTGAATACATTTTTGCAAGAATTTTGAAAATTGATCAAGAATATTTTGAATTTTAGCAATTTAAAATGACCCCTCTTTTTTTCAAAACAATTTAATTTAAAATTTTAAAAAACTTTTGGAAAACTTTTGTGTTGTGATTTTGTTTATTAATTAGATGGGTAATCAGTACAAATAATTTAAAATTTCTAAATTAATTAATAAAAAAAATTTTCAATGTGTCGCGGACCCCCTTAGGGATGAAAAACATGTTATTTCACTATTAACCTTTTCCCTTTCTTTTTTCATCATTACAACATTATTCCCTTATAAACGTTAGAATTTATTTCCCAACAATATGCTAATCTACCGCTGTAATATCTAATAGCAATTTGATACAAAAACCTTACGCATTTAAGTGTAAAATATTTTATGTGTTCAATAAAATTCACAATTTTAATGAACTGCCACATTTATTATTATATATAAAATGAATAATTAATCTCTTTAAAATTAGTTTACCTTAGACAATGTTATAAAATGATATTCAATTTTCAAATTATGCTGTCTTATTCCCTCATTTTCGCCAATTAAATAGAATTTTGAACTTACAATGAATAATAACAATAAACCGTAAAATAATTGCTACGTTATACAACACAACAAGTTTTATTTCAGCTCAAATTTCACACTTTTTAATACTTTTTACCGCTTAAAAATGTATGTAAATAGCTGTAATAACGAGAAAACAGAAAAGCTATGCCGTTAATTGGTAGAAAATATGTCTTTATGAAGATGATAGATGCCCAGGAGGTAAAAAGGTTAACAAATTGTACATTGTTTCACTAGGACTAACTTTTAGTCATCCATCTTATGTACGTTGAGATGCCAAAAGGGTAATTAAATATCTAGCTGAGAGAACGACGCTTGCTGGTTTTCTCATATATTCTCTCTTTAACGTATCAGAAAAAGACGCTCTTCCAAACAAATGCAGCTTTAAACCTCCAAGTTGTTCGACAAAGTACCTCGTTTTTGCCGATGAACAGAAATATCGTCATCGGCCAGAACTCGTCGTGATGACAGGTTCAAGTCTGATAAGATTTCTTACAATGATGAGATATTTGGTGCATCAAGATAATACCAGTTTCGCTAGTGACGAGATACCTCGTCAAGACAAAGAAACAACCTCCAAAAGAGCCAATCTAACATCAATGGTTTAATTCTGTGAAAAATATCTCATAATAGAAAAAAAGAAGTTACTGCCGCCGCCGCAGGATTGAAAACTCGCTTTTTTTCACTTGATTGTTAGATAGTTTCCCGCGAAAGTACGGATCAGAAAATTAGAAAATTAACATGGTTTCTTCAAAATTGTACAGGGAACAATATGAAAAAAATAATCTAATGCGAGTGAGCAAAACACGTACAAACTTTCAGTCTTTAGCCGTGAGTTTTTTTAGTGTACCTCTTCGCATGTATTTTTGCACCTCGCCAAGTTTTTAGAAATTTCAATTTAGTTCCTGTAAATATTTTGTTCAAATTTGGGAAAATCAGGAAATTTCTGTTAAAATTGTCATATCTACAGCTTATTACTATTAGTTTTTAAATTTGAAAACATCACGGGAAACCATAGAATGTACTTTTTCTTATGACAAACTTAGTTTTGAAATTGGTTGAACAATAATTGCGATTCGATAGAAGTATAATTTCGCGATAGTGTACAAATTATTCATCGCAGAGATGAAACATTAGATCGTTCTAACTGTCCATATGGAACGGCTTTGGTGAAACTAGTTGGACGACATGGCCCGGAAAGTCCAATCACGAATATACAAATTATTAAGATAGTTTCACCGTCGCAGGATTGAAAACTCAATTTCTTTCGCTCGATTATCAGACTGTTTCACGAGAAAATACGCATCAGAAAATTACGACATTATTAGGATTTGTTCAAAATTGTATAGGGAACAAGGTGAAGAAGGTTTTTTTTTCCGGTGTGGCTACTAAAACACATTCACAACGACCTTCACCAAGACGCTTGCGAAGCAAACCAAATGCGATTGCGAAGTAATCACTGGAAGTTGGCGAGCGTAAGCGAGCATTTCATACTAGGGGTATTATTTTTCATACTAGGGGTTGAGCCCCCTAGTATGAAAAATAATTGGTATTTTACTAAGCCACAATAAAATTTGGGCCAACCCCGAAAGGAAATTTAAAGATGTTCCTATAGAAAATGTGTATGAATTTCCAAATAATTTCATATCTAGGATCGAAACAGAACTTAGAGAGGTACCGGAAATTTTAAAGTTTCAAGGCCCGGGCAGACTAGGAAGTGATGCTCTTCCATGTTGGAATTATACGTTGTGAGCAAATTGTGCATTCCCTAGAAGAATATCTGCTACTCTTAGCGTAAAAAGTGACACTGCCTTTTATTGAAAAGGAATTTAGCTGTAGTATTAGAATATGGAAACACACTCATTTTTTATATGATCACCATCCAATTTTGTACACACAAGAACTGTCTGTTTTCATAGAAACTAACAGGAACACTGTACATGGAAAATTGAGATTAAGATGCATTCTAAGAAATTATTTTATTGACTTTGAATATCAACTTTGAAAGAGCAGTTGAATATTTGCAACTCGTCTTTCAAAGTTGATTGATTATTCATTTTGACGAGTATTTGTTAATCGATGGTGTTGTGCGTGTCTTGATTTTAAGAATTTGTGAGAAAAAGTTTAGATTTTAAACAATCATATACTGTGGACATACATTCTATAGTAAAAAAAAAACGTTTATTTTTTTTAAATTTGTCCAGGAAATTTCGAACCAATATGAATATTTCTTTCTATTGATAGTTGTATAACTGTTTCTCAAAGAGCGTTGTTGCGTACATATGCACGTATTATCGTTTAAACTAAAGGATTTTCTTTCCAATTAAATTTTGAATGTACTTGATTCTAGTAGATTTTTAATGTTCAAAATCCTTTAATTCTTAAGTAAGAATGTGTGATTAGATAAACCAGATAAATATCAATATTATTTTATTACAGTCACCGCACATAATTACCAAATTCCTAACTAAATTAAATTAAAAACTTGACATACATAGAATACTAAAAATTGAACTGCTTGATTTGATAGCATATTTATTCCATTTACTTCTTTTCAAGCAAGGCATATTTATGAATTCACTTCGAAAAAAAGATTGAAACACAGATTTCTTTTAATTAAAGAATACATTCCATATTTCTATTACTCATTATTTGAACGTGATTCAATTAGTATTTCGTAATTAAGGTTTCCTCTCAGCTAAATTATTAAAAACAAAGTCCATTATATTTCAATAAGAGTAATAATATTGAATTCGAAATCATATGGTGCGTAAGAAAAGTTAAGAAATATCAAATCAAAACTCACACACATGACCCTCTTAATCTCTTAACATTAAACTCATTTTTGTGCCATTTCTGAATTCAATAAAATTAATGCATAATCGTAAGGAACAGTAACGCGGATCTATTAATTTAATGATAATTTTAAAACTCGTAAGTAATCATGGTAGAGAAGACTGCCTATTCTGCAACTAATGATTCCAAGGGGGTTTAAAATGGCTTTCTATAAAAGAAATACTTTGATAAATGTAGAAACTCATCTTAGGTTCGGGTATATTAATGGGAATTTCCGAAGAAACGAAGAACATAAACCATTTTACCACACTTCCGTTCTCTGCAAAAAATAAATTATGTACTTAAAGTTACTAGCGCCGTATGTTTTTTGCTTTTTCCATTATAAAAACGCAAAACTCTTTCTCGCTCTGCTAGTAATGTAGTCTTTGTGTGCATTAATATTTAATTGCATTTCTGAATCTAATTAAGGAAAATATTGTTTTTATTTTTGGCCCCGTCGTTCCGTTTTTCGTGTCTGTCTAATTAATTGCAATAATGCAAAAATTCCCAGAGGGCCTTGCAAACTAGACGCAAAGAGATGGTGTTTAGGGAAATAAGATTGATGTTTAAGGTGTGTTTAACTCTCAGTCATTCGTCCATGCTGCGAATTTACGCTTGTTTTACTGATCTCAAAATCGATATTGGAATTTTAACTTACCAAGTGTTTTCAACGAGATATATTGTCCATAAAGATCCGATCAACTTTGCTAATGACGAGATAACTTGTCGACAAAATATGGAAGATTTTTTCATGATGACGAGATCAAATTATTTTCAGTTTTCATCTAATGACGAGATATCGCGTCCATCTATATATATTCAGTTTATTTAAAGACGAAATAACTCGTCGAAACAACCACCAGGTAGGTTGACATGAAAATTAAATTTCAGTTTGAAGCATTTTTATAGTAAAGATCACAACGTTAAAATATTTTAAGTGAATGATTTAATTCATGGTTGTTTGACCTAAACTGCGAAGCCTTTTAACTGCGAAACAACTAATCAGAGTTGAAATTAAAGTTTTAATCTCTATTTATTATCTTGAATCTGAAATTTAAGTTTTCTTTGCATCAGAAGGAGCATTATTTGCGATGTTTCCACACAAAAATAAGTTTTAAGCTTATCAGTAGTATTTTAGTACTTGCAATAGAAAAACCGAATCCACCCTAGAACCTTAATATAAAGAACATCGAATTAATTCGAGACAAACTAATTTCGAATATATTTAAAGACCAATTATTTTTAATAACTACACAATAGCTAAAATAGCTTTAATAGTTTTAATAGCTAAATTAATTGCTCACACATTTTACTAACCGTCCACGTTGTTGCGACGAAATATCTCGTCCATTAATATTTTACCCATTGTGCTAATGACGAAATATTTCATCAGCCAGAATACTGATTCTACATGGAGAAAATGCCGATTTAAGATGATAGCCAAATAAAGATCAGATAAATCTTTTAAGGGGATTCAGTACCCTGTATACACGCAATGTTAAATTGCTCAATTTCGATGTACCTTTTTTGAAAAACTACTATTCGTATCAACTTGAAATTTTTTTTGTGCATTACATAAGTCTTGTATATTACTTTAAGGTTATGGTTTTTTAAAACAATTGTTAGATTTTTTTTTTAAAAAATATACGTAAACAACCAAAAAAATGTGTAAATTTTGAAAGTTTTTAAATTTTTAAAAAATAATTACCCAAATAATTTATGAAAATTTAACTTCAGATTAAACTATGTTATACAGTGCATAACTGGAAAAAAGAATTACACATAAATATGCAGTAGTTTGGCAGAAAAGGTACATCGAATTTTGAAATTTCATGTTTTGAGAAAAGCGCATTTAAAGATTAAAGTCTTACTTTATCAAAACATGCCAGCACCATACACATTGTTTTGTGGATTAGCTATTAGCTTATCCTCTTCCCTCTTCCTTTTAAGCCTTTTATCTGTCCTTTTGTTTTTTGTGTTCTGGGTGTGGGCATATCTTGCTCGCAAAAGACGTTCCTGGTCGAGACGTTTCATTGAGTTTATCATGAACTCTCCTGGCACAATCGACAATTTGGAGAGCACTTTGACTTTTGTCACATTTCCTACATTGAAGCAGGCAACAGCATCGTATACTCCAAAGGACAGAGTGTCTATGTGAACAAAAGTCGATTTAGGAACTCTCGACCAGATAACATTGTTCAGGCTTTCATTTGGATTCTGGGTGTTACCGTGCAAACACTTTTTAAGAAGTTCAGGGTGGGCCAAATCTCTGAAAATGGGACGCAACGTTTCCATTACAGCAACAGGCAGGCTATTCTTGTGGCAATACGTTTCATTCTTGGCAACGGCTTTGTTGTATCTGCACCAAGAATCCTCGCCTTTGGGGCAGAAACCATGCTGTGGATTGGCATCGGTCGACACTTTATGCAAGAATATTGCCCACACTGCCTGCTTCATGTCGTGTACACTCTGGAGGTTTCTACGGATTGCCAGTCCATAGTAGCTTTGAATAAGCTCTATTTGGGTGTCGGTCAATCTATTTTTTCCAGCGAGACGTTTCCCATCTGAAAGATTTTGCCCCTTCATGCTTGATTTTAGCTTGCGTAGCCTTGTGCCCATTCGTTTCTGTACATGGCCTATGCACTCCAATTTTTCAATTGGGTACTCGTTGCCATATACAGACTTTTGGCTGACAGTATTGTATGCTTTTGAGTCCCCGTCACCCAAGTATTTTGTGTATCGCACATCATATTTTTCAGAGGATCGTTCAAACATTGAAAGAGCGCCACGCACTTCCATCATTCCGCTGACGCCATTGAAGTTTTTCTTACAGTTTGCAGAATGCACTCGTTTGTCCTTACACATACAATGCTTGGACAGCACTTCAACATCTAACACTTTGCCAGTATCTACACTTGTGATACTGACAATACCATTCAGAGACGTGTAGCCTCGTTTGTGCCACGATCCATCAACTGCCACAGCTAGATTTGGGGAATTGTTTTCGGCAACAGCTTCTGCAGCCGCTTCCACCATGGTTTCTTCGCACACTTCTTTCATAACCGTTAGAAGTTGAGTCGTGTGTCGGGCAAACCTTGACGGAGGATTTGGCAAATTCATAATGCCGCAAAACATTCTTCCTGCCTCAGCACCTTTCCCGATGGATCGAAGCGCATACACAAATCGAGTGTTTACAACGTGCGTCTTTGAATTATCTGCCTGCCTCTCAGACGTGTCGAAATCCAGGGTAAAATTACACTCACTGCATTTCAAGTGCAACTCTACAGACAAGCCTGAATTTTTGCCAAGAGTCAGATCAAGTCCATTTTCGCACACTTTGCATCTCACGTGCTGCTTAAAAACTCCAGCTAGAATACCAGCATCTATGATGATATTTGCCTCATAGTATGAAGAGTTTGAATAACTCTCATTTAAATCAGGAATTTTTTTCTCGCTGGTAGATGTCTTGGTCTGTGATGAACAAGTTTCTGTTTCAGTAACTTGTTTCTTTCCATAGAAATTACCCTTCCTCTTTCTGAACACTTTGGTGGTTGATCGAGGCATTTTAAACGCTATTATATCAAACTAAATATTTCTATTTCAACAATGAAATCAGTGAAATAGTAGCAAATAAAGTTCGAAACAAACTTGACAAGCGAAATATAAGAAAAGAATCAGTAAAAGCAAATTACGAATCTTGAAAAAGACAGCGCGTTTGAATTTAAACTGAATGTAAATAAACAGGAAGAATCATACAGTCAAAGTCGCAGTGAATGCATATCCCACCAACATAAACTCAAAATTAAATATTAGACTAATTAAATTTAAAATAAAACAAAGTTAAGGATTAAAACATGTGGGTTTGTTTACGTTTTGCCTTTCAAAAGAGGGCGTTTCCCTCAGCGAAATTATTTGTTTACTTTTTGAAAACGAAATTTAACTTACTTCCAGACCGCGTAGAAACAAAAGCAATATACCAATAGAAAGGTAAGAATTCAGAGAATAATATGCACTAAAAATCTTAAATACGATTTTTTTTTCGATTTTTGGGTACTGAAGCCCCTTAAGCAAAGTGATATCTCGTTAAAGGTCTGGTTAATTTTGCTAATGATCGTTGAAATAGTTGTGATAACATACAGGGTTAAATTTAGTTGCTGTTTTTTTGCATTTAAAATAATGTTATTCGTGATATGAATATATATTACGCGATATGAATTCGCGATATGAATTAATGCATCCATACACAAACACATTATATTTAAATTTAATACTAGTCTTGTTCAATTAGAAGGAATAGAATGTCTAATGCGACCCAATCCACAGAGCTATGATACAACGAATATATAACTAATTCAACAAGACCAATTAATGTTGAAAAGTTTTCAATACCAATTATTCCTGTTAGCTAGGTTTGAGAAAATAATTTGGCTTGCATAACTCTTAACCCTAGAAGTTGTTTCAAGGAGCCATCTTGTTCATCAAGATCGGAATAATTTTGATGATGACGAGATATACCGTCAAGGTAGGTATATATTTTAATTAACGTCGTATAACACAACGGGCTATTGACGACGGTCCGGGGACATTTCCCAAGGGAAAGATCCGAGGACAACACCACGTAATTTTGAACCACGGTCAGATGACGAAGCTACATTTGAGATGGCATCCCACTTTCCAAACTTCCACACCACGCCAACGTAGGGACATTTGAGATTTAACATGGTCCAACATCCTTTGTACACCCCAGTATTTGTTGAATTCGAACTCGCAACCCTCCGGTTGTGAATCCGTTATTATTCCAACCGGGCCACCTCGACCCGGTATAATGTCAAGATATTGCCAATTGTTTGATGATGACGAGATCATCATCTAGTCGCTGCTTTCTTATTATGATGAGATACCTCATCTATCAAGATCTCGTCATTTGCGAAAATGACGAGATACTTCATCCAGATAACCACTAGCGCTTATCATCCAGACAACCACTTAATAAACGTGTCACTGGAGCAAACACAACGGGCTATATTTCGACTGTCTAGGATCAAACCCCATGGGATAGAATCGTGGACAATACCACCGAATTTAGTACCATGGTCAGATGACGAGGTCAAACCCGAGCTGTCAACCCACTCTAAAAACTTCCACACCACGACAATATGAGTAAATGTGAGGTCACGACAGTTTTAACAAGCACTTTTTGATTGGATTCGCACTCGTAACTCTTCCAATCAGTCTATCTTGGCGCGACAACAACTTCCATAGTAATTCGGTGTGCGATAGAGAATAAACTAATTTATGCCGTTAACTTAAATGTTAAATCCCTAAAAGGTGAAACTCCAATTCAAAATGCCTAATAGCACTTCCATAAATGTGCGTTAATCGAGAATTATTAAAGAACTTAATCTCGCCATATCCGAGTAATTTCGTCGAAAACGACGGTCGGCACAATCTCAGAGCCGAGGTGCAACAAATATGCGAATGGTGATTCCAGATTCTATATTTGATAAGCCTCAGGCTCAAACAACTTTTCGTTTCTTTACTCCCATTTCACTTTCCCCTCCGCTCTTTTTCATTTTTCCGGTAACATCCACAATTCTTCTTTATTAACTGTCCCGCGCGACGGAGGGAGCCAAACAAAACTGGAAGAGTGGGGGCGTGGGAAGAAACGCGCCCCACCAGAGGTATAAGTCAGACAACTGATGTGGATTTATTCGGAATCGATGCGTGAAGTCTACAATTTACATACGGCACATCTGCTATTTCACAGTGAGAAAGTTTCGAATTGAATCGTTTCCTATTTTTCTTCGCTGCTCTTCGGTTCTTAATAAGACGTGACGTTATGGATCATAAACGGGAATGACTCCAACTGCTACGGAGCAGTGGAGGACGGCAGATAGCACAGTTCTTTTAGAAACGCTGCTTTGACAAAGGATAGGGCAAGCATAATATAAGCAGAATTCTGGTGAAATTAGGTTATTTGTCTTAGTCGAGTGGCTTGGTTGTAAATTATGAAATTGCATTCCTGATAAGGGCAGATGTATTTTGCATGCTGGTTGTATCTTCCATTTTGCGTGTTATGTACAACATCGATTTAAAATTTCAGAATTAGAAATTTTTTCAAATATTTTTTAGTGTTTAAAGACGGATTGGCGCATTAGGTTTTGAACGAAAGGATTGCCAGATATTTATTAAAATTAACTTCGGGGGAGTAGTAAGATTCGAATTGAATTGTATCCTATATTTCTTCGCTGCTCTTCGGTTCTAAATAAGACGTGACGTTATGAATCATAAGCGGACATGGCTCCAAATGCTACTGAGCAGTGGAGGACGGCAGATTGCACAGTTATTTTAGAAACGCTGCTTTGACAAAGGATAGGGCAAGCATAATATAGGCAGAATTCTGGTGAAATTAGATTATTTGTCTTAGTTGAGTGGCTTGCTTGTAAATTATGCAATTGCATTCCTGATAAGAGTAAATGTATTTTGCATGCTGTTTGTATCTTCTATTTTGCATGTTATGTACGACATGGATTTAAAATTTCAGAACTAAGAATTGTTTCAAATATTTTTTAGTGTTTAAAGACAGATAGCAACGTTAGGTTTTGTACGAAATAATTACCAGATATTTATTAAAGTTAACTTCTGGGGAGTAGTAAGATTAGAATTGAATTGTTTCCTTATTTTTCTTCGCTGCTCCTTGGTTCTTAATAAGACGTGACGTTATGGATCTTAAGCGGAAATGGCTCCAACTGCTACGGTGCAATGGAGTACTGCAGATAGCACAATTCTTTTAGAAACGCTGCTTTGACAAAGGATAGGGCAAGCATAATATAGGTAGAATTCTGATGAAATTAGGTTGTTTGTCTTAGTCGAGTGGCTTGGTTTTAAATTATGAAATTGTATTCTTGATAAGGGCAGAGGTTTATTGCATGCTGGTTGAGTAGGGTTGTATGACCGTGCTTCTATTTTGCATGTTATGTACAACCTATTTAAAATTGCAAGACTAGGATTTTTTCTAATGTGTTTATTTTTTCAGTGTTTAAAGAGAGATAGCATCGTTCGGATTTGGTACGAAAGAATTACCAGATATTTAATAAAGCTAATTTCGGGGAGAAGTAAGATTCGAATTGAATTATTTCCTGTTTTTCTTCGCTGCTCCTCAGTTCTTAATAAGGCGCGACGTTATGGATCATAAGCAGAAATGACTCCAACTGCAACGGAGCAGTGGAGGACTGCAGATAGCACAATTCTTTTAGAAACGCTGCTTTGACAAATGATTGGGCAAGCATAATACAGGCAGAATTATGGTGTAATTAGGTTATTTGTCTTAGTCGAGTGGCTTGGTAGTAAATTATGAAATTGTATTCTTGATAAGGGCAGTGGTATTTTACATGCTGTTTAAGTAGGGTTGTATCTTCTATTTTGCATGTTAAGTACGACATCGATTTAAAATTATCTGAGCTAGGAATTTTTTCAAACTTGTATTTTTTAGTGTTTAAAGAGAGATAGCAACGTTAGGTTTGTACGAAAGAATGAACAGATAGTTATTAATGTTAATTTCGGGTAGGTCGTCATGTTCTAGTTGAATTGGTTTTCTTATTTTGATTCGCTGCTCCTCATTTATTAATAAGACGTAACGCTATAGGTCAAACGCACAAATGGATCCTACTGATGTGGACAGTAGAGGAATGCATATAACACAAATATTTAATCAATGTTGTTTTCATAAACTTGAGGCCTTATTGTATTGGCAGAAGAGTAGCTTGTTTGTAAATTTTGAAACCATTCCTGATAAGGGAATCAGGACAGAGGTATGTTCCTTTTTGATTGAGTTGGATTATTGTATTGTTGGTTGTATGTTTTTTTCCGCCTTACAAAATACATTTTGACGTGATTTTTTTATTCGTCTTTGTTGAATGGCTTTGTTATAAAACAAGTAAACTATTTTCCCGATAAGGGCAGAGGTATTTTGCATGTTGGTTGAGTTATATGGCGCGAGGGTCACATTTGTTCAAGTTGGTATTTTGCATAAAAGGAACTAAATCTTTTAAAAGTTTCAGAATTATGAATATTTTTTAATTTATATGCGTTTTTCATGAAACAGTTTTGAATATAAACGCTAGCTTTTGTCCATAAAAATGATCGAATATCAAAAAAAGTTAATATAGGATGCTCTCTTACAAAGCATATATCAAATTTTATTGGATGCAAACTCGCAATTATAAAAAAAAAATCTAAGAACGTACTTGGAAACATTGACATCCAAACCATGAATATAAAGTCAGATCAAGGTTTAAAATAACTTCCTAATTGCAGAATTAACGGGAGGAGGCAGCGGTAGTCCAGTTGGTTGAATCGAGGATAAGCGACTGCATGCTTGCGAATTCGAAACTCGATCCAACCAAAGAGCATCGTGCTCGTGGGGGTTGGTGCAGGTGAAGCTGCCGTGGGCTCAATTGTTCACACGTTTACCAGGTATGTACGTTTTGACAGTGGAGTCCCATCTCAGCAGTTGAACTCCTAATCTGACTAAGATTCAAAACAAAGAGGTGTTGTCCTCGAATCTTTACCTACGGGATTGGTCCCGGTCTGTCGTGAATGGCCCGCTGTGTTGCTCCCAGTGCATTCTTGCTGCTATTTTCTTACTGTTTATAGTATCTAGTTAGAAATGTTCAATCAAATCAAAACCTGCGAAGTACAAATAAAAGCATTCAAATGAAGTTCTGGGGAAAATAATTTTCCTATGATTATTTAAACATTGAGAATGCAAACTCTCTTAGAAAGGATATAATAATATCAGAGCACATGTAACTTTAATAAATTATAATTATTTTGGCAACTGATGTTAATACGTGATTTTCTATTTTCCTAAAAAAAAATGTAATTATGGGATTTTTCATAAACATTTTCCCATAATGTAATTTCTAAGTGACATATTGTTTTACTGGTAATTATACCTTTTTAACAAAAAAAATTCTTTAATAAATTAAGAAAACTTACTGAGGCATATTGGTAATTTTAAAATCAAAAATAAAACTACATATTTTGTTACTTAATTATATTTTGCAATTCCACTATTAAATTATGTATATTATTTTAACACTATTTTCTTCATGTAATTACATCAATAAAAAGCATATCAATCATTAACAAGTAACAATCAATCAACAAAGTATCTCGTCCATCATTCTTTAAACTATTTTGATAATCATAATATATCTCGTCATCAAAACATTGCCAATTTTTTTAAGACAAAATCAAGTTCTGATAACTTTTCTTCTTATGAGATAAGATTAACTTGTACATCATGATCTTCTCATCTCTGCTAATAAAACGATATGTTTCCTATAGACAATCATTAGAAGGTTTAAAGGTTTATTTTATAAATTAAAACTTCTCCTTTCAAAAAAGTATTGATCTCTACGTTGAAAAAAAAACACATTTTTTTTAAAAACTCATTGATTGATATGCGTTAAACCCCGTAAACAAACAACGTAGAGTAGTTTTATTTCGAGGAGAATATAGTGGACACTGCTCACTATTTTAGAATGTCATTCCTCCGCATATACCAAAGACCGAGATGTTTCTTCCACGTAAATATAACACCAGACAAAAAAAAAAAAAACAAGCACTAAAACTGAACGCTGTGTTTGTAACTATTTTATGAGCTGACAAATATTCATAAATATGTATGTGACGGGAGGGAAGTTTCTGAAAGAAACACAATCTTGCGTGAGAATAATTTAAGTAAAAAAGCATCCCCTTTTCATTCTTTTCCTTCCCGAAAGCGAAAGAAATCTTTTGATACATCGCTCGCAGGAAAGGACAAACTAACAGGAACATAATATCGATGTCTACATCAAACCAGATCGATTACATTTCACCATCAACCAGTTCACATTTATATTTCATCTCATCGGTTCAGTTATTTGCATCGGGGTTTGGGGTTTCGAGGATTTCAAATAGGCGCAGGGGCTTAGGTAGCGGCTTTTCTTTCGATTTAGTCTTGGCGCTGAGCGAGATTTCAAAGCTGGAAACAGCGCTGACAAAAGAAAATATCGATGGGTTCCTGAAACTGTGTTTTCATTTTTGGGTTACTGAGAGCTTGGAGGGAAGGGAGATTTAAAAATAAATGGAAAGGAAGAAATTTTATCGGGGAAATATTGTTGTACACGAAGGAAACATGTTTGTCGGGGCCATGATCTTGTTAGTTTCTTGTGAAGTGTGCTCGGTACTTTGAGACTGCTTCTTAATATGAGTGATTGGGGGAAAATCTCGTTACATCCATCAAACTGCAGTGTGATTTGCGAATATTCTGAAACGCAAATTGTCATACTTTACGTTTGAGTCCAATTTGAACCAGTTTCTGCTACTTAACCATTTGGCATGACCATTTCGTCGCTTACTTCATTAGTTATAATATTTACGAGGTTGTTAAACAGTTCTCAATTTTGATTGAGTATTCTTAACTTCCTCGCGGTTTATCTTCGAGTCGAAAACTGTCTTCTGTTGTTTCTAAAAAAATGTTAATCAAACTTTAAGCCTCCATGTGGCACCAGCGAGATATCTCGTCCTTCAGGATATGAAGTTTTGTTAGTGGCTAGATAACACGTCGATTAAAAAATGCCTTATTACTTCTGAGTGAATAAAGATTTAAGTGAAAAGAAACCCATTATGGTCTTACATTGACCACATTGAATGACCTCACAAACATTATGAAACCAAACTTCTGACCTGGATCTTTAATCCCTTGAAGCAATAGGGCAGTTTTAATTCCACGAGATATCTCGTCATTAACAAAACTTTATATTTTAAAGACGAGATAGATGGTTGAAACCACTTCGAGGGATAAAGTTTGGTTAATGTTTTCTTACAAACGCACAATGAACATCAGAAAACACAAGGACATTATTTTTATAACTTCAAAGTATTAGCATTTTAAACGGCAAACGATATTCAAAATTCTTTATGTGATTTCTTTTAAACTAACTTGTGTATTGTTTGTTTTTTATTTTCTTCCTATCATTAAAAATATTAATACTGAAAACAATAGACTCAGAATACATTTTTCAAACTTCCCTTTGTATAAAGAAAATTAGCTCACATAGCGCTAGTTACAGATTGCGTAATTTGAATATTTCAACTAGCGCCATCTAAATAATGATAAATGAAGTGTTTAAAACTTCCTCTTAATGGATGTTTCAGTGGAGATTGCCTACTGCGAATTATTACGGTAAAAAGTCACCTACCCAATTTTCAAAGACTGTTTGATTAAGTTTAGTTACAAATACGCAAAATAGGCAATCAATATTCCGCACACTTCATGCATAAAATTCAGTAGATACGGCTACCTATTTCTATAAATTATCCGCTCTAAACATACACCTTAAAGTAAATTGTTTATTTCACTGTACACACCGTTCATTTAAAGTATATGAAAAAAACGCAAGCTCAGCGGTGAATGTAAACGTTTTTTATAGCATATTGCTGTTTCTAATATTAAGTGATTTCATTTGTCTTATAAAGATTGCAAGTACTGTTAATCAGTTGAGTTATACGCAATATTATCGTTTTTACTCTTACCACGATTTACACTTTACTGTTTTGGTGGAAGACAAAATAAGGTCATCGGTAAGACTACTCTTTAGATTTTGTTTAGAATTTCAGATATATTTAAGAGGCATATACTTGTGTAGAAGGAGGAAACACGCGAATTCCAAACATAATTCTTACCACTCTAAATGCCAGTCTGTCATAAGAAAATCAATACTTTACGCAAATTTGATTTCACCTGTATTAATTAAAATAATAAATACAAACAAATAACATCTGTAAAATGGAAAACAATGCAAAGCAATTCCTTTTCATCAATTGTTCAGTATGGCTATTCATAAGTGTGTCTACCTGAAATAAAAATAAAGAACTTAAGAATAATATACTATCTACAGTGAAAAATTTAAAAACATTCCAAAATTTCAAACGCAAAACAAGCGCAAGTATCTACAAAGTATGAAACAACATGCATGTTGACACGATACGAACACTAACTTTTCTGTTAAAGACAGGTATACAAACTTAAACTATTACCCTTTTCGAATGTTCATATACATGTAATGTCTAAGAAAAACTACTTTCATGCCCGCTTTGAGTCCTTCCAATCAACTATGCACTTTACATTGGAAAGACCCAGAAAATAATGGTGCAGTTCTATTGAAGCCCATACGCATTGTATTTCGTGTTTTGTTTTTATTATTATCATTATCTAATTCAAAGATTAAATGGACTTTTGTGATATAACCATAAACCATTTTACATAGTAATACAACTGAAACTCTTGATTCTCCTTTATAGGGTCTTATTCCATTCTTAAAAGCTTTTAGATAAAATTCATTTTTTAGAACATGTTATATTATAAGCCTAATGAAACAGAACGAAATGAACTTTGAGAGATTGAACCTATGTTTAGTTATCAATGTAGTAAATCCTTTTAACAGTTTGAATAAACGATTTTTAAAATGTGATATAGATTTGTTTCCGGAATTCTTCGTGCAATGGATTCAAATTTATCAAACAAATTTAGTTACCCACCGATTTTTGACATTTTATTGTGAAATCGATGATTTGCATTGCAACTAACAATTTTGGGATATAATTTGAATGTTTTGTAGGGCGATTCGCTACATAAATCAATCGATGGTTAAAGGAAGTCTTAAATAATATTTAGCTAACCATTCTATAGACTTGTGTTTGCGAACATGTTTCGAATAAAATTCTTGAAAAAAGTAAAATTCTTGAAACTTTGAATTGTAGGTATATAAATTAACGACACACTGGTGCAACAAAATAGGAAGTTGGCAATGGTCTGAGATCAACTATGACGGAAGAGATCCGATGACAACACCACATCATTTTGAGCCTCGTTCAGAAAACGAATTCAACACCTGATCGTTTAATTTACCTCTCCAAGCCTCTACACTACACCAGGTGCAGCATGTCAGTTTTTGCACCTTGTGCCATAAAACCCAAAAATCTAATCAAATCCACACATCAACGTGAGGCCATTTGATGCTATGATAGATTTAACATGAACTCCCCCCCCCCTGTATACGGCGGTTATCAGAACCTTTACAAATTAAAATCAAAGTTTGCATATCAATAGAATATTACCTATTTGAGACCGAACAGTTAATTAGATTAGGTTTTATGGAGTGATGGCCATAATTAGTAAAGAAAGAGGTCAAACGGAAAAAAAGATGGTTTCACCTTAACTAATTTGTATCGTCAACTGACATCGTATGTTTGTAGTGTTTCGGGTTTTCCTTGAATTCATGGTGAAGATAAGAAAACGTGTAAACGCATACTGAAATCACACAAAACTTAGACCACGCTATTACGTACCTTTTCAGCTTATAACAGAGCGTGATAAGGGATCGGACTATTGTATTTTCATCTTTGAAAGAACATTAAGTATTCATCAAGCTGTTGCATAGATCATTAAGAACAGAACAGAACCTGGAAGTTTACAGCAAGTTTACGCATTACTATATTGTCATGGAGCAATACATATACGTGCATTGCGTACAGATATCCAGTACAATTAATAAATGTGAAAATTCGACACACCTGTGAAATCCCATTAGATTTATAAAGGTATTGAACATCGACAAAACTATGTCTCAAGTTCTTTTTTTTCTTCAAAAATCAATAATTTCGCTTCTTTGAAATATAGAGATATTTTTTCTGTTATATTACACGCAATTTGCAGTTCTAACACGTGTTCTCGACACACAGCTGTCGAGCACATTTTTGCTCTAAATCGTTGCTGTTGAAAGACCAGTTTTAAAAACAGTTCCCGGCTGAGAAAGGCATTTGTATTCAGAAGTGGTTTCGATCAGTATCGATTCAATAAAAGCTGGGTGTTTTGTTTTCTTTTTAGGCATAAAACACTCTATCTTGCAACAGATATTTTACATAGACATTATTTTCATGTTTGAGAATTGTTTTGCATTGCCCTTGTTTTCAAGTGAAACTTTTATTTTTTCGAGAACTCATCTGCTGTTTTAAACTGGGACTAGCTACAGTTTTATGCATACAACCATGATATTAATTGCATCTTGCTATCTACGCAACTTCCTGTCCTTGTTTCATTCATGAGTAATGCATTTTTGCAAACTGCCTGTCTGGGATTCTCAGAACAATAAACCACACATATTTTATTTTGCAGCTTTTCCCAAGGAAAGATGCATGCCCCAAAATTTAGATTGAATTGTTTATATTTTGATGTTATGAATTTTTAGATTTAAAGTTTAGTTAAACTTCAGAATAAAACTCGAGTTTTTCTCTACCAACGAGGGTCTGCGGTAACCCAGTTAGAAGAACAATACATTAGCAACCGAAGGGTTGCGAGTTCGAAACTCGGTCCAGGCAAAGACTGTCGTGTACACGGGGTATTGATCCACGTTAAATCTGTCGTGGCCTCAAATGTCCTCACGTTAGTGCGGTGTGGAAATTTGGAGATTTCAGTGCCAATTAAGGCGTTGGTCTTGTCAACTGGCAGTGGTTTTAATATACGAGGCGGTGTCCTAGGATCTTACTCTTTAGGATTGATCCAGGACCGTTGTCAATAGCCCGCTGTGTTGCTCCAATGTGACGTAACTCAAGTAACTACCAACTACCTCAACCAAAGATTGTGCCACGGAAACGAAAAGTTTCTAATTCAATTTTCATAGTGCGAAACATGTGTATGCCACACCTAATGACAAATTTAATCATAAAAATATCTCAGCCGCTTTCTAGACCAGGTTCAACATGTCAGTCGTACCAAAAGAAATTATAATGGTATCACGAGTCTGGTATTAGTTTAAGGGTCTCAATCTAATACAGAAAAGAGTGTGTTTACAAAACGCGTGTTCCCCGTGCATTTAGGAAAAACTGGAAAATACATTTCATACGATTCAGGAATGTCATGCTCTTGAGCTGCCCACTTCACAATATTTATATTTGTCCATGCTGCACCAAACACAAGACAGTCAACATTAAACAAAGAACTCACCCTCGTTTTTCTGACTTTGAAGAGAAAATTCACCTAAGGAGGAATCGAATCCTCTCAGGTTGCTAGCGCTGTGGTTTTATCCATTGAGTCACGACGACCCCTTGTAAAACAAGAATAGACCCGGACATTTTTTCTGGACAACATTCATGATTGCAAGAGTTTCAATTGTTACAGTTGAAATTCAAACAGGTGCACTTGAGTGAGAAGTCATAAAAGTTCTTTAAAAGAAACAAATTTCTGTTACCAAAGATTTGGGATATGAAAGATTTTACCAGTATGGGGCGAAAAGCTAAAAGTACAAGGTGTCCTTAAAGTTCCCGTACTCCAACTTAAAAAAAAATTATTGTCCGTATTTTCTTTAATTATTGAATTTTATCGTATCCTTATAGTTTTATAGACTCTTAAATTTTTATATTTGATTTTCTTTGCACTCGAGTTGAGCGATAATAAAGGTCTACGTGCATTCATTGCAAGATTAATTTATCACGCATTCAGAGAAATGCGCTGTTTGAGGCTTATTTTGAATATAAATCATATGAAAGATGTAAAGAATTTTGGCGACATAAATATCCAAATAATGCAATACCGAGTAAACATACGCTATATCAACTTATTGAACAATTTGCTGCATTTTTTTAAGTGAATGAAAGAGACTTTTGGTTCGTACAAGACGTTGCAATCTTCCGTACAAGTTATGAAACCATGAGCATGCTTCAAGATTTTTTTGGCCATCGACTCATCTCAAGAAACCTTAGGCCACGTCGTCCCCTAATCTGCGCATCCCTGCCTTTTTTTGTGGGAATATTTAAAGAACCAAGTTTATGAAGATAATCCCCAAACAATAGGCGATCTGAAAATTGTCACTACTCAAAGAATACAAGAAGTCACTCCCAGCATCTTGAAACGCGTTTCTAAAAATATGCGCAAACGACTTCGGCCTTGCCTCCAAGAAAAAGGCGGAAATTGTCAATATTTATTATAAATGTAAGTTCAAATTTTTCCCCACGTTAGTTTAAAAGTGCTTTATACCATTGGCATAAAAACAATTGTTTTAAAGTTTGTAATTTTCCTATAATAAAAAAACGAATTATCAGAACGGGAACTTTTAGGACACCCTGTAGATAAGAAGAGGAGAGTAAAGTTCTAGCTCATCAAAGTGCTCACGATTTTATTCAGTTACTCTCACTTGGACATTAGAAAGACCGAAAGTTTGTTTACATCTGGGAAGACGAAATAGACCAATATGGTCACTCACTCGTATGGAGCGTATATTAAATTAGATAGATCATTTAGGTAACATATGCATTATGATTCAAATGGAAAATGTGTTTCACAGCAGCCTTTTTTTAAATCTTAAGTATGCACAGTCGCGGGGAAAAAAATAAACCCACTTTATTTTGAGCACTGTTCATATTTGAGCAAATTAAAAGATATCATTCAATAGGGAAAAACGCCCTCTAAGAAACTAAAATGCAAAACAATTGCATAAGGGGACGTCTTTACATCACATTTTGCACTAACGCAATTTTGAATGGCATCACCATGTTTGATTCCTTAATCAAATTATCCATCATTAAATTAGTATAATATAAAATTTCATGACCTTTACTGCCTTTAAATCCAGAGATATTTAATGTTAAGGTTGCTGTGAATTTCTAGAATCCTCTTCACAATGAAATTCATATATTCGTTGATCGAGATTATTTGTAGTTATACTTAGCAGAATTTAAAATGTGTGTACTATTTTAAACGTAAAGGAAGGTGTTGAACCAGAAGTACTAAATTTTATTTCAAATTTATTATCTCCTTTTTTCTATCATAGTTAGAGGGGATTGCAGCTACTCATGTTAAACTAGAGGTATTTTGCTTCCTATTTCTTATTTTAGTGATGGCTATTTTCCTTTTTATTGCTATGAAAAATGGAAAATTGTTAACCTCTTACACTGTCCCTTTGTACCACATCCCTTCATACCTAAGGACAGGTGTTGAACATAAGGACAGGCCCAGAAACTGGAGAAGGAAATTTTGAAGTAATTTTCAACTCAAACTTTTATTGAACCACGTTATTGAGCAATCAAATATAGCTGTATCCTCCAAAAATTAAGATTGTTTAAGAAATACCAAAATATACAAGTACTAATGCAAAAATAATGTCAAAAGGCACAGATTTTACTTAAGGTATGTGCATAAGCTTCGCAGCATTTTTTTTTAAATACATAAACTTTTATTGAACATATATGTTTTTAATTAAAATGGAGTATAGGCCTTGAATTAATAACAATTTCAATGAAATTTTCATTACCTTCTAAAATATAGGCATTAGTAATAATTAATATAATTTTTAGCAACATTTTAGTGAAACTTCACATTTACGCACCATTTCCTATAACAAATTCAAATGAATATAGTTCAATAATTTAAATACAGAATATAACTAACATATTTATATGCTTTGTGAACCAGACAAATTGCAGTAGTTCTTAAAGTTATTGAAATATACCAAACTGTACAAAAACTCAATATTTTTTTCTTTTGAAATCAAAATTCTTTTCAAAAGAATAGTCATCAAAATAAATAAAATATAGATATCAGATTTTGGTTCATACCATAGCTACAAATAATTAAAACACTGTGGTGAAATTTCTTTTCAGAATCTAAAAATAATTTTCAGATATATCTGTCGAAAACAAAAATAACCGAAAATGCAGGTTCTCAGAAGACGCATTTAAAGATTTTAACATAGCACAAACAAGGTTATTCAAGGTTCCTTATTTCTACTATAACTTTTTCATTGTATCTATTTATTGAAAAAATAAAAACGTTAGTTAATATTTATTGTTAAACAAAAACAAAGGATTTGTGTAATCCTAGATGTGTTGCCTATAAAATGAACAAATAAAACAACAAAAAATGTTTCACCAAAACGAGGATTGGGTTTCTTATCCGTGTGCGTCTGTAAAGTGCTCTGACGAATGATGCAAAATCGAAAATTTCAAAAGCTTACTTCAGGTAGGCAACAATAAAAAAAATGTAAAATACGACCTACACTATCCTACAATAACGGACCGGGCAGCAAGAAGTGGTGGTATAAGACATGCTCTAATAGGGGAATGGTCCCCCACCTGTTGTAATTCACAAGCAACCTTTCTGGGAATACTTTCAATATGCTTTTCATACACAGCTATGGATATTTGTGTCCATTCCTGCTGCAAGAATGTCGCAATCTCAGCTATAGATTTCGGAAGAGGTTCCCTGGTTCTTAAGCGTCGCTCTAACTCGTCAAACAAATGTTTTATGGGTTTTAGGTCGGGATTCTGAGCAGGTCACACACAAGAAAGACGTTTTTCATACATATCTTGATACCACTGCTTGACAGAGGCTGAAACATGAGATAGAACATTGTTTTCCTGGAAGTAACATTCGTCCATTCCAAAAATTGTCAGAGCTTAGGAAGAACCTGACTCGAAAATGTTCATGTAGGCGGTCGTGTTCAATTGACCAGGAACAACATGCAAAGGTCCCCGGCCATACCACAAAAAACACCCCCAAACTAACAGTCGGATGTTATGCAAATCCGCTGGCGTCCGGTGCATTATCGTAGGGTAGTGTATCTGTTGCAGTCACCACTTTCAAACAACATGAGTGACTGAAAGCATCCTAGCCTAGTATCACCAACCCCTGTTCAAACGAAATTACCTCCTCTTCCATTTTTTACTGCAACTGTCCCTAGGTATGACTACCTTATGTATAAGACTCTCCTCTACTCATAACTTTGAAACGGTAAGACCTAATGACTTGATAGTTTGAATCTGAAGTTACATTTTGGTATAGATTTGAAATTTTCTGCCGTAATTGGGGGTTTCCACTGTAAATTTATAGAGGACGTTATTTACTACCAAACACCATTTTTGAATTTTCTCTATTATTTAAATTGCTCGAATGAAGAGGGGTGGTTCGGTTTATTTTCCGTGACTATCTTTATCTTTTAGAGGATATAATACACTTCGGATCTGTATATCCATCCATCAGATTTAATGCTTGTCCTGATTTACCCTTTACATTCCGGAAATCATAAGACACTAAAATGATAGTAATTTACTGAGAATAAGATTATATGCTTTTTTTTACCAAAAGAAGTTTAATTACGAAAATGTTATTAATATGTATGAGAAATGTACGTTACTTGTGGAGGGGGGGGGGGGGTTATATGCAATATTTTAAAATTATTTTTATAAATTTGACTTGTTGTAAAGATAATTGCATACTGTTTAGTTATTATTTGATTGACTAAATCCATATCCGATACGTACACCTATATTAAGGATTACTAAGGATCTACGTATATTAAGGATCTAATTAAGGTACTTATTGCATAATATTTTATTAAGGATCTACTTAAGGGATACTCTACTACATTCTATTTTATTAAGGATCTACTTAAGGGATACTCTATAGCATAATTTTTTATTAAGAATCTACTTTAGGGATACTCTACAACTTAAAGCCTATTTGGGATGTACTCAAGGGATACTCTACTACTTAAGCGATACATAAGGGCTATTAAGGATCCACATTAAGAAGTCATCAAGTAATTTATACACACACAACAGCACGTGTTCCTGTCACAAAACGGATAAATTCAATCAGGGTAAGTTACCGGAACCCGCCGCTTACAGCTCACAGGATGCTAGCGCACCGACATACCCGCTGTGTGTGAACCAATTGGACCCTACTTGTTTTTTTAATCTATTTTTACACATTTTGAATCAAGACATTCGACGACTACATACGTAAACTAGTTGAAATGTTATCCCTGATACGATTCACAAACAGGGGTTGGACAAAATATGGAAATGCATGCTTGAAAAGAAATGTTTATTACAGTGAAATGTGTAGATGGCGCTGCTGTTTTTGCCTACTGACGCCACCTATATAACGTCTACGCTGCGCGGGTCAGTCTTTGTCGGGGCACTGTTCTGTGAAGTTGTAATTGCATCATGTCGAAGCTAATAGACTTCGAACGTGGGTAATTTGTTGGATCTCGTCTGGTGGGTGCTTCCGTAAGCAAGGTATCCGAAGTGTTTAGTGTTTCAAGAGGTAATGTATCTAAGATTTATTCCGCATATTTAAAAAGCGGAAAAACATCATCCTCTTAATCACAGCGCGGACGAAAGTGTGTGTTGAGTACTCGTGACAGACGATCATTAAAGAGGATTGTGACTAAAAATAAGACCACAGCTGCAAAAGTTACTGCTGAAATGAATATCGTGCTCACAAACCCTGTGCGTACTAAAACACTAAGAAGAGAGCTCCATAAGCAGTTTATTTCTGGCCAAACTGCAATTCAAAAACCCTTCATCAGTGATGCTAATGCTTGTAACACGAAAATATGGTGTTTAAGTCCTAAGGCCTGGACTATGGAGCAATGGAAGACAGTAATTTGGTTCGAATGTTGTTTCACACTTTTGGCCGAGTATACGTCTGGCGAAAGCCATCCCAAGCCATACAAACTCCTTATAGCCAAGAGTGAAACATGGCGCGGTTTCTATGATGGTTTCGGCAAACATATTTTGGTTTTTGTGGGCCCCATGATTATTTTTCAAGGTTATAATAATGCCAAGGATTATATGAACATTTTGGCCTATCAAGTCCATCTCATGGTACAAACTTTGTTACCCAATGGTGATGGTGCCTTCCAAGACGACAAAGCCCCTGTTCACACAGCTCACATCGTCCATGACTAGTCTTCTAAGCACGATGATGATTTGTCACATCTCCCTTGGCCACCATAGTCACCAGATCTCGATATTATTGAATCTTTATAGTCTACATTGAAGAGGAAATCTCGTGATCGCTATCCACCGCAATCCTCTTTATCTGAACTTGCCACCGTTTTGCAGGAAGAATGTTACAAGATCCCCTTGGCAAGCATACATGAACTGTATTTATCCATTCCTAGAAAACTGCTCGTTGTTTTGAATGCCAACGGTTTTCCTATACCATGTTATACAAGGTTACATGTTTTTTTAGGAGTTTCCATATTTTTGTCCAACTCCTGTATATCGGTTCTGGAACCATTAGTCTTTCTGCATGATCTGTACATACTTGTAGTTTTATCTATTTCCAATGACTTTTCAACCAATAGATCCAGACGTTTATTTATTTTGTGGATTAAAAGCAATACAACACTTCTCTGAAAAACACTCTCGCAACGGTTACCAGAAATTGTCATTTGATGCATATTCTAGAGATGCATTTTAAGATCAAGTTTTATGTGTTTAAAATACATTTAGAAACTAAACGCTTTATACGAAGAATCATTTGACGCTAAAGCTTTTAAATTTGGTAACAAAACATTGATTCCCCATTTTCTTCGTTAAAATCCACAGCGAAAGCCGAATTTTAACAAAAGGTATTTTTTTTAAGTATGAAACTGATACTTTTATCGAACCTCCATTTTTATTTCGTACTTCCTAATCAAAAAGGCAAAAAGCCATGCGGCTTCCAAGAAAAGAGGTAGAAGCCATTAGTATTCCGCAAGAAAATAACGCTTTTGGAAACATACCATTTTCCAGAGTACTTTAAAACTGATTAATACTTTTTGTCAGCTGTGGGATTGAATGGTGTATAAAAAATTCACTTATTTTCATGCTTTCTTGGGTTTCAATACTTCGCTCTAAAGAATGAGGAGTTAGCAATGCCTCGATTTTATTGATCCCGGCGTTGATGTATGCATTCGGGAGCAATCAAGCTTTCAAGTAATCTTTAGTGGCCGAAGTTGCGTTCCAGAAACGTGTAATTTCCTTTCAGAAAGCGGAAAAAATAGAGAAAAAAGTGGACAGGGAATCGGATAAACGTCAATGGAATGCTGAAAAGAGTCGCATCTATTTTCTTTTCGCTCCCTTTATAATGAATAGATCTTTAAGAAAAATGGCCCCCGTTTTTGCTAAATGGGATTTTCGTTTACACACATTTTCTCGGTGGAGTCTTTTTTCAAATAAGACTTTTAGAACTTAAAATACTCGAGTAAATTGGAGAAAATAAATCCGTTTCTGCAGGGTTCTAAGTGCAAGAGTTTGAGAAACAGCAGAGTGTTTCAAATCTTCCTGTCCCAATATTGATGGGAGATAGGACACACAAATTAAACCACTTTCACATTGGATTTGCAGGAGGGTGTTGTTCGGTGGTATTTAATTAGAATCGCACTGGAGCAACACAACGGGCTATTGGAGTAGCTCCGGTATCTTTATTTAGTACTATACGCTCCTGACATAATCGAATGTACACTGCTGGCCACCCAAATTGCAACACCAAGAAAGACAAGAGTTATCACAACAAAATTTATTTTGTAGATAACATGTTGATCAAGTATCAAATGATTAAATGATTAAATTTAAAGACTTTTGTGAAGTGTGGTTCCTGCCAAAATCAGTAGCCAGAGTAGCGGCCATTGTTGGAGATCACAGCTGCCACACGCCTCGGCATTGATTCAGAGACTTTGGATGTGTTCTTGGGGTACAGAAGACCAATCAGTTTCCACACGTTGCCTAAGTTGATCTGGTGTGGCAGCTAGGGATGTAATCTGGGTCAATCGTTGAGCAAGACCACATGTGGTCCATATTCATGTACTCATGCAAAACACACTGCTGGCCACCGTAAATGCAACACCCTGAAGGAAGCATACAAATCATATGAAATTTACAACATGCATTAGTTGAGGTGATATATGCAAATGATTAGAATTCAGCGATATATGCGTCTGCGCTGAAATTCTAATCATTTGCATATATCACCTCAACTAATGCATGTTGTAAATTTCATATGATTTGTATGCTTCCTTCAGGGTGTTGCATTTACGGTGGCCAGCAGTGTATTTTGCATGAGTACATGAATATGGTTTATATTTTTCCATTCATTTCTTCCCGTTTTTGAAATAGAAATTTTGGAAACAACCAATATATCTAATACATATAGATTGTATGACACATTTGCTACAAGTGAACTGTGTGATATGGAAAGTGTTTCCCTAAAGACACAATTTTTTCGTAAACTATTTGCACCGTTGTTAAAAATATGTATCGTTCTAAATCCGGTAACAAAAATACGATTTCCAATCAGCCACTTCAAATAAACAAAATCAGTTTTCTAGACCCTACCCTATTCATATTTTCAGAATTTTTGTTTAAATCAGAAATGGTTGGACTGCAAGTTATTCATTGAACGTGAATGGGGAATTGGACCGCCATTTTCAAACATAAAGACGACGGAAAATTCGGTGAAATATCATCTGATCAATATTTATTTTTGAATAGAATCTCCATTTTTCACGTTTTGTTGAAATGATTTCGGAATCTTTCTCTTCGGCATTTGATTTTTTAGAAATTCCGATTTTTACATAAGTTGGAAAATCGCGAAAATGCTTACGATTTCACTTGAAATATGGAACAGCGTATTTTGATGGTTAATACAGTAAGAATGTCCCAAGCATTTGACCTGGGAAATCTTGTTTATACATATAGCTACTAAAACGGTTGATCTGGAAAGCTGACTAGTTTTTGTATGTTGCTCTATGAACATACTTATCTACACGACTCATCAGATTGGGATCTACATCTTAACGTGGATTCCAAACTACAAAGCACATACATTCTCAGACCGAGACCTAAACCTAGAGTCTTGGAATCCAGAACTGGGCATGGATATTTACAGTGGTTCGGAATAAACTTTAAGAGAAGTGGGGATTCCGGCTAGCTCTCACAAAAGTGTTTGTCTTTTCTGAGCAATACATGAGCTAACGACAGTGTCCGAAAAAGTAGCAGGCCTCTAATGCCCCACGTGATTCCACCACTAAAATGGCCCTCATAGTAAAATGGGTTTCCACATAAGTGTCTCCTCGGGGAGTCGGTAACCCATAGCGACCATTATTGGTGGCTGATAGAGGTTAGCCTCCCATTTGGGGTATTAAAATGCAAAGAAAGTATTCAAGTTAAAGAAGTCCAACTTCAATTATCGAGATAATGGCAATCCCTGTCTTTAGAGGATCGCGGTAGCCGGGTTAGAGTATTAGACACCCCAGGTGTCCCCCTTACCCCCCGTCCATGGGACAGGTAAAAGTGGTTTTTTGCGGACACACTGCGGAAAAGTGGTTGGAGCCCACCAAGACTGAGTGTGACAGCTTCAGGCTAACCTTTGGCTGTGTGTTTTAGCTACGGGGCACTATACTAACTTTGTTTACATGATGGGAACTTCTCGTGTGAGGGTTCCCGTTATGCAATATAGAAATAAGAAGAAAATAAAAATGTAGTAATAAAAAAAAGCAAATGGAAGAAACATCAACGTTATGTTAGTTGAGAGCTAAAGTTAAAGGTTAACAAAAAAGAGCTTCTTAAAATAGAGCTCTAAGGAAAGGATCAAACCCTATAATAAGAAATGAACAGTTGAAATTAATTGTAAGCAGTCTTATTGAATGAGGATGTTGATGTTTTCCGATAGGAACTTCATAATTTGCATTAACTTTGCTTGTGCTTGGTTGTTGCTTGCCGTGTTTGTCGCCCATGCCCTGTAATTTTCGTCTGTTGGTTGTGGTAGATGATGGTGACATGTGAGGGGGCAGTTGAAAACGTAGTGGTTTGGCGTTCCTGTTTGTCCGCGGTAGCCGGGTTGGAAGAGTAATGGATTTTGTCATTTTGTCACCGCAGGTGACCCCCTTACCTCCCGACATATGTCAGGTTGAAGGTTGATAAGGTCGCCCACGGATAAGTGAGAAGTGCTAGCACTCTTGATTAACAGCATTAAAAAAAGACCCTCATTGGTGGGCCCTAGTATACACAGTTGACGCGGGGGTCTTCGGGGACTGGAGGTGCCTTGGCCGTAGTCCCAGTAACCCTTAGTTTAAATCCTGTCGGTAGAAAGAAATAAAAAAGAAAAACTTCACCCCCATTGCGCTCTTCTGTCCGTGTCATTCCGGCCCCGTTTGCCTCAACTAACTTGGCCTCAGCTCCATCGTTCCCTTCTCCCCCCGCGTTACACAGCATGACAACACAATTGGAGAATATTACATGAGCTTATATGAGAGAAAACGTTCAAAATCTTTAACACACTATAATATGTCCCGAGCCGGGTTCCTGCCAGAGTCTTTTCAAGTCCTTAGTATTCACAGTCCTTAGTCTTTTCAATTAAAAAAAAAACAGGCATCTGCGTGTTTCACTGCATTTGCATCACCCCAGGGGAGCCCCTGGGGTGACGCAATTTTACCCAACAAGAATTAAGAGTAATGGATTAGTAACCGGAGGGTTACAAGTTCTAATCCAACCAATTACCATCGTGTACCTACAAACATAGCTTTTGCAAGTGAAATCTGTTGAAGCCTCAAATGTCCTTAGGTTACCGTGGTGTGAAGTTTGGAGAGGAGTGCCAACTCAAATGTAACCTCGTTATCTGACCGTGGTTACATGATATCTTGGTGTCGTTCCCTTCGGGTTTGATACGATTTCAACGACAATCGTGTGATTATCGTTGATCCACGGCTAAACATCAATTTGTGTATAAGCATTCCGACGAGCGATCTGGTGAAATCTGCTAAGGACGAGATATCTATGGTCGAGACAAAACAACCATGTTACTGCATGGCTAATGAAGATACAAGTAAGAAAATAAGTTGCCCCTTGCACATAACCAGAATGCTTGGAACTGATGACAGCTAGTTTTTTTTCACCAACGTCTGATCACTAAAGGACAGTTTTCGAAGCGATGATAATCCACTAGAAGTGTTAAGATTCTGCAGAAGAAAATTAAAAGCACAATATTCAAGAGGATCCAAACAATTTTGGTTCATTAGACTGCGACATGGAAGTTAAGAATAACGTGACCCCTCTCGAAAAATAAACACATCTTTCTAAATTTAAAATTTGAAAATTTTGAAAAGTGCCTTATCAATATGTTGCCGAAACCGTTTATACCAATTTAAAAAATTAAATACGAGCAGAAATATTTTTAAGTCTTGAAAACATTCTAAAACACAGTATTTTTTGTATAAATTTAAATGTATGACAAGGTATTCGTTATAAAAGATAAGAACTTTTGAATACAATATTTTCGGATATCAATAAAATTATAATTTTTTATTTTTACTGATTATACTTTTTTATTTTTACTGATTATACTTTTTTATTTTTACTGATTATACTTTTTTATTTATATATATGCAGTGTATTCATTATTTATCCTTTGTTATGTATACTACTGAAACATTCTCAAATGTCATGTTTTTAAAAGCTTAAACTTCATCTACTAACCCTTTACAAATAAAAATTAATTCCAGAGAAACACATTTTTACGAATTTGCCTCCAAAATGAAACAAACGCAACATCAATAAAACGTATCAATATAAATCAGAGAGAGCATCCAATAGGATTGACATTATCAACTTTGCGAGTATCATAATCAGGACTTAACTATTCCATGATTTTAAGAGAGAGAAAGAAATGCAAGTCTCTTTCCCTCTTTATTTGCAGAGTTCGATTAAGTACCGATTAAGCCTAAAAGAAAACTTTTAATGTTTTCTCTTCTATTCTTAAACTGCATCATTTCGGTTTCGTGAAAACCATTAATGTCTCTTTAATGTAAAGGAGAAACAACTCTGGGCCAAAGAGATCGAGTATGCCGGGTAATTGCCTGGAATGCTAATAAACCTCAAGTCAAATGAATACTTAAATAAGGATTGGACTGAGTTTTTGCCTTTGCCCATTATTCTTATAGATGGACTTCGAAATGGTTGAGTTAATAGGACTTTTATTTGTTTTATGCTGATGAGTTCTGATTATTCCCTTCGAGAAGGTGCCAGTTCCTGAAGTTTTTTGGTCCACTTTTTTGTTAAATTAATTTGTGATTCTTTAGAATTGCAAATTATACTTACCTTACCGCTAATTGATAAAGTGCTGCTTTGTCCTTCAGTGAAAAAAAGTAGCTTAATTAGGTTATGATTTGAAAACTCTTAAAGTAGACATTGTATTTAAAGCATTGAGTTGATGTACTGTAATATGAATGTGCTTTGAGCGTTTTATGCTGCAAATATCAAACATTTTAACTGTGTATTTTTCTTGAATATTTTTTTTTCATTTTCAATGGCAAGGCAGTACAGTTGCAAAGATAAATACAAATACAATACAATTCAAAGTACAGAGTTGACCGAGGTCATTTTAGCCTTATGCAAGGCCTGAAGTGATCGTCACTTGTGAAGGGGCTCCCAGTGGGTGGACCATCATTGTCCCTAACAAAGGACAGCACAGTTTACATCCATGCCCTAACCCCGGATTCGAACCAGGAACCTTCCTATCCAGAGGCCAATACCTTGACCACTAGACCGGTTGGTCGGCTTTTTCTTGAATATGTGGATAGGAATGCTGAAAAGTATTTTGTTAATTTCAGAGTGAACAAAAAATGCATTTAAATTACGTACTTTTACTAATACTTTATTGATTATTTTGCTTTATTACATCAAATGAACTCTAAATAGTTTCTAATTTACAAAGCAGAAGGAAAAAATTACACTTTACGCATACAATTTTAGAGAACATACTTCTTAATTGTTAATCAATAGTCAGTTTTAAATAAAATAGCTCCGCATTTATCAAAAAAGAGAAAAAAAAATTTGCAACAATTTATTTCTATTAAACAGGTAAATTATTTTTAAAAGCCTGAAAAAAAATATATATATATATATATATATATGTTTTTAATTTAAAAATTTTATTTCAGTTTCCAATTATATTTGAACAATATACTTTTAATTATGTTTACATAGCGCACGAACAAAAAATTAAGTTTTCGAAAAGAAGTTTTTTTGTGTAAGTCCATGAAAAATAAATCAATCTTTGTTGCTAAAGATTTAAATAAATTGCTGCTCAGAATACTAATTGTGATATCTATATTATGAGTTTTTGCTCTGAAAACACGAGGTTTAGAGTCATATTATTCAGCAAAACTAATTTATTTCAAAAATATCTATAACATGTTTGAAATTACGTGCTGATTACATTTTTTTTGAAAACATCAATTGCTAAAGGAAATGGATCATTTTAACTATGAATCCCATAATATCAAATTTGTACTATTTTTAAATTTCAAAACATAATTGTTTTCCTAGATAAGTTTTTGAAAAAAAATATTTTTCAAATAAATACCGTTTCAATCAAGTCGGTGGATAAAAATATTGTTCATTGTGAATCGCAGCTTCACGAATTCAAATTGAGTGTGTGTACTTTGATTCAATTTCTTAGATCAAATACAATACCAGACACTATTTACACTTGGCAACATAACAATAAAATTGAATTGCTTTACACTTAAATTTATATATATGGTTCGTGTAAAATAGTGAAAGGCACATTATATCTATGTAATGTGAATGATATATTTTCTCTTACTAATAACAATATTTATGGTGTATGGTACTGTAGTAGAAACAATTCAATAAATCAAAATATTTTTTTTTCTGCTTTCGCTTCATCAAATTGCGTTACACATCCGTTCAAAATAAATCAAGTTTTCTTATCAATAAGGTTGATGCAATCTATATATTTGTATCATTATCCCTTGAATGATATTATATTTTCACGAAGGAGACACATTTTATACAATCCATACTACTCATATTTTATACAATTGGATACAACTTACTTTATATTATATTTTATACAATCCATACTACTCATATTTTAAACAATTGGATACAACTTACTTTATATTATATTTTATAACAATGATTGGTTTATGTATTCAAGCCCAAGGGCCATATTCCGTCAAGCTGAGTCAAACGCAAGACATATCACGTATTTGTAAATGTACTACATACCCACAAGGATTCCAACCTGCACTGTCTACAACACATATGTTGCTAGTGCATTATACAAACCCACTGAGCCAAGGAGCCTCTACTTTACAGCAATGAAAACAACCAATTGAAAAGAAGTAAATTATTTACTATCAATTTCTTAAATTCAGTCTGGTTAGCCTTCATGGAGATTTCATTGATGAGGTATCTTTGGCATTGAGATAAGACTGACCAGACCTTGATCATCGTCAAACCATTGGCAATATCTTAATGACGGGGTACCTCGTCACTAGCAAAATTACTCAGATCTTGATGAACAGGATATCTCGTTAAAGCCTCTTAGAGGGTTTATAAAGACATCCGTCATGCGTGTGTTGAGGCCCTGAGTGTGAAATTTAACGTACGCGATGATGAAGAATGGAAAACCAGGAGGATAGTTGTCATCCTGTCGACGATATAAAGTGACTGGAGCATAAAATGTCTCACAGAGTTCTTGAAAGAGCAAATAACTCATTAACACAATTTCATCAATCTGTATAAAAATGACAAATCTACTAACCTTAAATACTTTCAGGATTGTTATTAAGTTTATTTGGTTAACCGGCCATAACACGTGTACTATTCTTTATATATAGAGCTCTTATACTATAATAGGCGTATAGCCATCATAAAAACTTGTTAATACAGGTTTTGTTGTTTGGGTGTGTTTTTTTTTGTCTTAGAATTTCTTCTTAGTTGTTTCAGTTTACACACTCTAACTTGGATGAAATGAACTGCAAGCCTTTCTTGAAAACCAAATGAAAATAACAATGGTAATTGTTTAGTGTGTGTGTGTGTGTGTGTGGTAGTGTCACCATTTCTACCTATTATATTTTGTTCATACATATATTTGATGTTTATAGAAAATTACATTAATGTACAATTGGCTGTTTATTGAGTATTAAAATTAATGTACAATTGGATGTTTATTGAGTATTAAAATTAATGTACAATTGGATGTTTATTGAGTATTAAAATTAATGTACAGTTGGATGTTTATTGAGTATTAAAATTAATGTACAATTGGATGTTTATTGAGTATTACATTAATGTACAGTTTGCTATTGAACATAAATTTATAAATTCCGTGCAAATCATCATTTAAATTGAATTAAAGCGGAATTACCCAAGTCTCTTTTTTATATAAGAGTAATTTAAAAATTTCAGTAATTAGCTATGAATAGAAAGCAGTTGGCTAATGTGAAATATGGTAATATTACTTGAATGCAATTGATTTGTAAATTGCTTTCGAATATTTTTACAATTTTATTTCTTATAGCACTTTGAAAGTTCAAGAAGTAACAAGAACTTAGTTCAAAGAAGTAATAAATATACGTATTTTAACCTACATTACTAATGGCGTTTCACATATTGACTCAAGTAAACATCTGTCCGATGAAGGCTAAAATGATTTTGGAACATTTCAGATAAATCTATTTTAAGTTGGATTGTGGTGTGTATTCATTTAATATAATGCATATTTTTTAACAAGTAGGGAAACTTATTTAAGAATTCTAAAGTGTTTTGTGTTAACTAAAGAACATTTTATCTGCAGTAATAAAAACACTGAAACTGCTAAATTACAAACGTTTCTTTTATAAATATTTTTATGTTACACCTAAGAGAGTTTTCCAATTTTTCGATTCAAAAACTTACCAAATCTTTATTCAAGAAAAATGTAATTATTTAAGCGATCAATTTATTTCAAAACATATTTGTTTCAGATTGTAAAATGAATACATTTAAATTGTATCTAATTTTTAAGCAATAATATGATAGCAGACATCGTGGCATTAGATTTATAATAATGTTTAATTATGAAAACAATATAAAATGTCCTTTGTCACACATTATATATATATATATATATATATATATATATATATATATATATATATATATATATATGTAAGATTCGTGTTGTTCTGTTTGGTAAGGTCTATATTAAAGACTTCGAATCTTACAGCACATTGACATTTAATGAATAAATATATACAATTATTATGTACAGTTGAGTTATATTTCAAAAAAGTTCCGTCATTATCGGCAGCAGTCGTCTCTGCTCGGAAAAAATACGTCAGCTCTCAATGGCGTCCAGGGGAAAAAGTGTCTGTTCTATTAATTTTCTCGTAACTGAATACCAGAATGTGAATGGCTCGTGACAGTCTTGCCTTGCATTCCTACTACAATGCAACTGACTCCTACCAGTCTCGTTGCTCTTATAATGAGTTCTTTCCAGACTAGTAGACAACTACCGTTGTCTAGTATTCCTACAACCATGTATATCTATATATATATATATATATATATATGTGTGTGTGTGTGTGTTATGTCATTGAAGTATTAATTATGTTACAAATAGCGTAGTTAATACTTTAATGGCATATCACAATAAAACAACAGTTTAAAATTCAGTTTTTAAAATATAGTTTTACATTTTTGTCATTACTTTAAAAACTATCATTAAAAAATGTCATTACTTTAAGTCCTGCAAATTAAAAAAATATTTTCGATAAGTATATTGTGTTGGTTTTACTGCAATCTTAATGCCACCCTTTTCAAAGCATTCACTTAGCTTCAGCCTTTTTTTCCCACGGTTATTTTTGCAAAATTTCCTGTATAACATTATCTAACTTTTTTATATATTAATTTTGTTTGGGGTCTGGGATAGACTATAAATATCAGCACTTATTTTTTTCGCATTCACCAGAGTGCACAATTTAAAGGAAATTAGACTATGAGTAGAAATAACTCTGTCTTTCTTTCTTTTTATGAGAAACACGTACGAGCAAACTCATGCGTTTGTAAAATTAATTTTAGCTATTCGAACGGTCACGTGATTTCTGAGTAATGAAATATTGCTTTTTACCCACACTACATATAATGACAAATTGACCTTGAATATAGGCTGAAAGAAAACTACATTAGTCCAGGCTACGAAATACAATACTTGAAAAGGTCAAAATTGGTTAAGCCAATTTCGGAAGACTAGATTGCGCAACAGGTAAATACATGTGAACCACCCTTGTAGAATTAACAAAATATACCCAATATACTCAGATAAAAGTAGTTGGACTAAACACTGAATCTCTTACTGAAATTCAATCTAACTTGAAATCTGAGCATAAGCATCTTTACAGGAAATGTATGACGTATTTAAGGGATATTTCTTATGTACTGGAAAATATGTAGGGTGTTTCGAAAATATGTTGCCCGTCTGTTAAGTGGTAGACTGGCCCAAAATAAGCATTTTTTCAAATAATGTATATTCGGAAATGCCGCGTTTAGGTGATAAAGGGAACTGTTTAGGTCAGTCACTAATATCGTTTCTGTGGTGTAAAGCGTAATCCCCACTCTATTATTACACGAATTCAAAGCTTGACAATTGAAAATCCAATCGAGGAATAGCGCTTACGAAACAGTAACGATGTTATCTATACACCCAGCTAAAACCCTTTCGAATGACAGAATAAATCCAGCAGTGGGAGTTCCTCATTCCGACATAAGCTACTTCACCGATGGCTCCAAAATCGAGAAAAGAGAGGGAAGTGTATTTTGCTCTATTCAAGAAGGGAGCATAACTCAGCAATAGTCCACGAGAATGCAGGACAATAACTCCATTTTCCAGGCCGAACTGTTTGGAATTATATCAGCTATAGAAGTAGCAGAAGCAAGAACAGATAAAAATGTCAAGATCTGGTCAGACAGTCGATCTGGTCTCCTGGCACTTAAATATCCCAAGACGCCTAGTCCACTGGCACGAGAAATACTACACTTAGTATATAACAGCAAGGAAATATACTTGTGATGGATTAAAGCTCACGCGGTTCACGCTGGAGAGAGAGACGAAGAAGCAGATAGATTATAGCAATGGAGGCAACAGCAATGGAATACATAATTGAAGGGTTGAAATGGCCCATGAGCCATTACAGAAAGGAAACCACTAGCTGACTACTTGGTGCGTGGCAGAATGAATGGGACGAAGGGTAAACAGGCAGTACGATGCATGATGTGTTACCATGAGTTTCAATAAAACCTACAAGTTGGACCAGGGAAAAGACACTCTTCTTCACAGGTCATCACCCATTCCTATCCTACCTAACGAGGTTTAAGAAAATCAAGTCTGAAAACTGCTCCTGTGGTGAAATTGACCCACCACTACATTACATCACAGTTTAGCCCCTTACAGTCTCATGGCATATGGGAACACCTGCCGACCACCTTAAAATTACATGGCTCAGGAATATTGCATGTAACAAGGGCTCAAGGGTTAAAATTATTAACATGGTGAGGTTCATTGAAAACCCTCAGGACTTGATTATCCCAAGAGACAAAGAAAAACGAAATTTTTTACCTTGCATGATGTATATATATATATATATATATATATATATATATATATATATATATATATATATATGTAAGATTCGTGTTGTTCTGTTTGGTAAGGTCTATATTAAAGACTTCGAATCTTACAGCACATTGACATTTAATGAATAAATATATACAATTATTATGTACAGTTGAGTTATATTTCAAAAAAGTTCCGTCATTATCGGCAGCAGTCGTCTCTGCTCGGAAAAAATACGTCAGCTCGCAATGGCGTTCAGGGGAAAAAATGTCTGTTCTATTAATTTTCTCGTAACTGAATACCGGAATGTGAATGGCTCGTGACAGTCTTGCCTTGCATTCCTACTACAATGCAACTGACTCCTACCAGTCTCGTTGCTCTTATAATGAGTTCTTTCCAGACTAGTAGACAACTACCGTTGTCTAGTATTCCTACAACCGGCCATCCTGATAATCTTTCGTCCTCGAAAGGAACACGGCAAACCTAAAAAAAAAACACAAAACAGTATCTGGGAATACATTGATTCAGTATTAGTTATTGAACCACGACTTCATATGGTCAGCTGCTGTCGACGTCAAGTTCGGTCCTTCATGGTTTCCAACTTTCTCAACGTCATAGCTTTCAGAATCTATTATAAGTTTCGAGCACTGCGCTACTTTGGGATTCGCTGGCACTATTAGGCCTAATTCGTCAATCAATGTTAGCAAATCTGCTTTTCGGGCCTTAGTTAAATATGCCATGTCATCAAGTAAAACAAAATTCTGTACTCACAGTTTCTAAAGTTCCTTCTATCCGTCTTTTCCGTCAACTCGTCTTTTGCGTCTACGCGTTTTTTCGTCTACGCGTTTTCTTTTTTTTTGTCGTTTCAGTCTATCATCAGCACCACGTCAAGAGAAGTCATGAAACTGTTCTTGCAGATGATTAAAACACAAGTCCAGGTTTGCATAGGTAGTCAAAACATTCCGCCGGCCGGTTCAATCGTCACTGCTTTCGGGGTCTGCTAATCCGTCGTTCAAGCCCTCGTACGAAGGAGGAGAATCGTCGCGGTCGTCAACGGTTTTTCACATCCCGGCCGAACCCCCATTTTTTGTAAGATTCGTGTTGTTCTGTTTGGTAAGGTCTATATTAAAGACTTCGAATCTTACAGCACATTGACATTTAATGAATAAATATATACAATTATTATGTACAGTTGAGTTATATTTCAAAAAAGTTCCGTCATTATCGGCAGCAGTCGTCTCTGCTCGGAAAAAATACGTCAGCTCGCAATGGCGTCCAGGGAAAAAAATGTCTGTTCTATTAATTTTCTCGTAACTGAATACCGGAATGTGAATGGCTCGTGACAGTCTTGCCTTGCATTCCTACTACAATGCAACTGACTCCTACCAGTCTCGTTGCTCTTATAATGAGTTCTTTCCAGACTAGTAGACAACTACCGTTGTCTAGTATTCCTACAAACATATATATATATCTAATATATAAAATTTCCATGTCACAATGTTAGTTACCGTACTCCTCCGAAACGGCTTTACCGATTTTTACCAAATTTTATATGCGTATTCAGTAGGTCTGAGAATCGGCTACTATCTATTTTCCATACCCCTAAGTGATAAGGGTTGTTCACCCTTAAAATTTATTTGTTTAATTTTTTGACGAAATTTTTTTGTTTTAATTTTTTTATAATGGGGCATTAAAAAATACATACAACCCTTAATTTTTACTTTTTTATCACCAACCCCTATTTTTTATGGCCATTTTAGTAATTTAATCATTTTTCATCCCGCTCGATAACTGATCAATTATAGTGTTTTTAACTGTACTTCGATTAAAAATCTAAAATTTTTTTAAAGAAAATAAACATTTATTTTTATTATTAAAGTTTAATCCTGATATATGCTTAGTGTTACCAATCTTAGATTCTAACCCATTAGTGCCTAGCGTCCCATAAATGGGACGGTAAACAAAAAAAAATCCTCTTTTTCATAGAAAAGGTTCACTGACTTCTATGCTATATTTAATCAATCTCAAGAGTTTGCTTTACAGAATTGACACTAAATGGCAGTATATATCCAATATATTATGAGTCATGTGACCTTTCAAAATCAGTGTTAGCGTTGTTTTGAGAGGATCACAATGTCGAAGCCTAAAAGGTAAAATATTTTATTTATTTATTTCTCCAATTGTCTGTATTTCATATATATGTTAGGAAATACATTTATAATAAATGCGTATTTTTTCTAATTCACATATATATTTTTTTTAGTAAACTTTTGAGGGTTTTCCTAACGTCCCATAAAAAGGACGCTAGGCACGAACGGGTGCATGTAGTTCCCCATGCTCACAGGTTGTTGAATATTTGTTTTACGAGGTTATTTGAGAATCTTTTACGTCATAAACTGTTTATTTTGTTGTTTATAATTTTGAAATAATGTAAGATAGCAACAGGGGAGCGTAATTTTTTCCGGGGTGAAGGTATGATGTCAAATTTGAGAAAGAGGTATAAAAATTGAAAGTTTTTGGCATACTGCAGATCTGGTACTTGGGGATTTTGTAGAGATATATCCCGATATTCCCTACCGACGCTGCTCTGATTAGTATGTACTAGCATATGTATATTATTTTTCAATTTATATTGTTTATTTTTGCTATAATTGCAACAAGAACAAAAGTTTATGCATTTTTAAAATGGGAAAAAAATTTTTAATATATTGCTCTTCCAAAAGCATGTACTACCAAAAGCATGTAGTATAAATGTTTTTTATATTATATTAAACTTTTAAAGGCGTATAAATATATAGCATATATTTTAAAAACAAAAGCTGATGATTTAACCTAGGAAAAAAAATATTCCACAACAGCAAATTAAATTAAAACATTTATTTGCCTAAATGACTTAAAAATTTTCATAATATTTTTTTGGTATGTCAATTGTAAACAGTACAGACTGTTTAGTTACAATATGATTTTTTTAGTTTATCTTTGGAAGAAGCACTAGCGATGCTGGAAGACTTATCGGGTGATGAGGTTTTGGATTTAATATCTGAATTGCCAGAGAGCTTGCCTTATGATTTGTATTTTGACAATCTTTTCCCAAGCACTGCGCTTATTGATCACTTGCCAAAGAAAGGTATTGGCGGAACAGGAACCGTACGTCCCAACCGAACAGAGAGATGTCCACTAGATGGAGTGGAATCTTTCAAAAAAAAGAGACAGGAGTAGTTTTGACTATCAGTTTGACAAGAAGCAAGATCTAATATTAGTAAGGTGGAATGATAATAGTTTAGTGACTATTGGTTCAAATATACACGGAGTTCATCCATTAGTAAAAGCAAAAAGATGGTCTAGTGCACACAAAACAATTGTGGAAATAGACCAACCAAATGCTCAGTATAATAAATTTTTGGGAGGCACAGACCCGATGGATCAAAATCTTAACAGCTACCGTAGTTCTATTCGTTCAAAAAAGTGGTTGTGGTCCTTGCTTGTATTCAGCTTGGAAACTGCACTTCAAAATGCTTGGCAAATATATCGTTTATGTCCTTTCTCGAACTCAAAACCATTGGATCTTTTAAATTTCAGGCGAGAAATATGCTAAACATATTTCAAATTACGTCCATCACAACTTGGCCCAGGTAAACACCTTGGGAAACCTAAAAATTGCAGAGTGTTAGAATCCATCATATATGATGGCCTTCACCATTATATTGTTACAAATCCAACACAAGTAAGATGTGCAAACTGTGGAAATAAGTTGAAAAGAAAATGCAGCAAATGTATGTTTGGTTTGCATGAAAAATGTTTCAGAGAATTCCACAGCAAATAAAATCTTAACCATTTAAAATTAAAAAATATATATTTTTTTTTAAATTTTGCAATGTATATAGTGAATTAAATATACCTATAAAAATGCTAAGATCACTTTAATATCAATTTCTGGAAGAAATCATATATATGTTATATTCGAAAAAAACATGCACCCTCTCGTGCCTAGCGTCCCATAAATGGGACGTTTCAATTTTTTTTAATAAATTCAATTTCCTTTACTTATTATTTTTTTTACTATTTTTCCTATTCATTTCACACTATATGCTAGCACTGTACAAATTATTGAAGCGAAAAAAAAATTCAGGCACTAATGGGTTAAAATTTGCCGTGCGTGTCTTTGGCACGATTAGTTCAGTTAATCAAGTTTTAGTTAAACAAGTGATTTACACGAGCTCCAACCAACAACGGCTTTTGTGTTGTAAGTATACTTTTTTTATATAATTATTTGAATTTTTTACAACTATTGTTTCAAATTTTTTTTTCACAAAACTAATATTTTCGCTATAATCCTGGCCGATGCTGATGCACGTGTGAGCATGCAGCAATTGCGTCAAGAACAATCAGAAGATACACGAGCTGAGCGCAATGAAGTTATTTCATTAATTCTATTTATGTGTTTTGTACAGTGAGCAATGCCAAGAAAACGCAAAGGGGCTGATTTGAGCCGTAATACAAGTAGGTCCAGAAGTATGAGAGATAAAAGATCCCAAAGAACCGAAGAACAAGTCCAGCAACAAAATGCTGATGCACGTGTGAGCATGCAGCAATTGCGTCAAGAACAATCAGAAGATACACGAGCTGAGCGCAATGAAGTTATACGTTTAGAACAACGACAATCACGCCGTTTTACGGTTAATAGACGCAGAACAAATGACCAACAACGCCAACAGGTACATCGTGCATTTACATCTGATTCATTTTTGCGTCTAGCATTCCAGTATGAGCCCGATATTGAATATTATGCTCATTCAAAAGTGGTAATTGGTGCTATGGATAAGGAATGTCCGCATTGTCATGCTCTCAAATTCAAAAATGAGCCACCTGGGATGTGTTGCGCGTCAGGAAAAGTGCAACTACCTGAAATTGAAACACCACATGAACCATTGGACGGTTTACTTATCGGTACGGATCCAGATTCTAACGTATTCCTGAAGTCAATTCGAACATTCAATTCATGCTTTCAAATGACATCGTTTGGAGCAACAGAAATAGTTCGAAATACTAATGCTAATGGTCAACAATACAATTCTACATTCAAAATCAGAGGCCAAGTTTATCATAAAATGGGCTCATTGCTGCCAATGCCAAACGAACCACATAAATTTTTACAAATCTACTTCATGGGCGGCGAGGATTCCGGAAGCGCACTTGCCAATCGCGTGAATGCACGTTGTGACTATAATAACCTTGATTCATTTTTTGCCAGGCGCATCGTCAGCGACTTGGACGCTCTATTGAACGAGCACAATGAATTGTTGAAAATATTGAAATCACACATGCACAAATTACAAAGCGATAATCACGCTATTGTCATTAATCCTGATAAAACACCAGCTGGAGAACATATTCGTAGATTCAATGCACCTGTTGTTGAAGACGTTGCTGGAATCATGGTTGGCGATCGTACAGGTACACGAGAAATTGTGATTCGTAGAAGAAATAATAATCTTCAGTTCATTGCTGATACACATCGTTCATATGATGCTCTCCAATATCCGCTAATATTCTGGAAGGGGCAAGACGGATATTGCAGCCAATTCAATTCAAACGAATTCAGTTTCCGATTAGATTGGCATTTGCAATGACAATCAACAAATCCCAAGGCCAAACGATGTCTGTTTTTGGCTTAGATTTGAGTACACCATGTTTTTCACACGGGCAATTGTACGTAGCATGCTCTCGAGTCGGTAAACCATCCAGTTTGTTTGTGCTCGCTAAAGATGGGCTAACAAAAAATATTGTTCACGCTATAGCATTAAAAGATTGATGTTGTTTGTTAGTGTTACTGTCGTAATTAATATGTGATATGTAATTTTAAGAAATAAACTATAATAACTTGAAAATAATATTGTTTGGCGTTTGTTATTTTTATATTCCCTTATCGTTCATAGCGCTCCATGCCCATTTCACGCATATACCACATACTTACACACTTATAATAAGTAAGTTACTTTTT